>CAUYON010167320.1:0-80550 GCA_963573935.1 Arctocebus calabarensis
TTTTTTGAGACAGAGCCTCAAGCTGTCACCCTGGATAGAGTGTTGTGGCATCACAGCTCACAGCAACCTCCAATTCCTGGGCTCAAGCGAGTCTCCTGCCTCCACCTCCCAAGTAGCTGGGACTACAGGTGCCCACCACAATGCTCGGCCATTTTTTGGTTGCAGCCGTCATTGTCGTTTGGCGGGCCCGGGCTGGATTCGAACCTACCAGCTCAGGTGTACGTGGCTGGCACCTTAACCCACTTAACCACAGGCTCCGAGCCAGGTTATAACTTCTTAATATAATGTTTCTTGATATCCATATAAAAGTAATAGTCTCCCCTCTAAACTCATTGTATCTTGTATGTATATATGTGCATGCCTAAATATGCGTATTGTGTGTATGTAAAATTCACTTTATATTTTCCGAACTCTCTTATAACAGTTCTATTTTCATGTGTACTTGTGCTAATGTCCTAACTATACATTCTTCAAGAACATCATTCTCTAGCATGACCATATTTCAAAATTCCAGCCAACATATAACTAGGGCTAAAGAGGAGGAAAAGTCATTTGCAGATTTACAGAAGAAAGAATTGTTCAATGGGGATATGAAATTTTTCTTTAGTCAGTACAATGAAGCAAGAGAAATTGCAATTATTGAAAAATATTAATTTCTCTTCCTGTTATTTTCAAGAAACTAGTAAGAATTACCTGACCAGAAATAGGAAAAAAAAAAAATGAGAACAAGATGAAGGAAAACATTAAAATGTGAATTGGTGTCAGGAGAGTAATTGCTTTGTGACTTATTATTACCTTTCATGTGTTTTGGGTTATATGAGAAGAAAACGAGATAGATTGGGATGCATATAGCATGAGTCATAGAAAGAGGGCCAAAGTAAAATTTTGTAATGGTTAGGTGAAAGGCCTGGACCTAGTAGCAGCAGTCACAGCAAAAGCTTATATGTGGCAAGATGATGGCAATTGGTGGGAGGAGGGAGAGTATTTGGTGGGATCCCACCTAACGTGCACAATGCAAGGGTACACTTCACAATAACTAAGAATAAATTATAAATATCTTACTATAAAAAATAAGTAAATGAGGTGATGGGTATGTGAATCAGTTTGGTTTAAGCATCCCACATTGTATCGAATCATCACATTGTACTCCTTAAATGTATACAGTTATATTTTAATTAAAAATAATAATAATTGAAAAAGATGAATAGATTTTGTAGATGAAAATTAAGCAGGAAATCTGCGTAGGCAGGCGGGTAGCTCAACACGTAATATCTCAAAGCTACCAGATACCCGTGGATATTTAATTTAAATCCAAAATAATTAAATTTAAATAAAATTTAAAATCTATTTCCTCAGTTGCACTAGCCTCCCTTTAAATGCTTTGTGGCCACAGGTAGTTAGCAAATACTGTGTTGGATTGTGCAGATAGGGAACATTTCTATCACTGCAGAAGTTTCTATTGCATAGTTCTGATTAAAGTGCAAGAATAGTCACGATTAAATATGTAAGTTTTATTGCTTTTTTTACTTTAAAGTTTTTGAATGTAATCACAAAGAAACTTATCTTTCTATAACAAGTAAAACTGTCCAAACTACATTTTAAAAAAGGTACTAATATTACCCCACACTCATATTCCTCTATGCTCCCTCTGCCTTCCCTGTCCTTGTTCCTGGTAATGCATATTACTCTGATGGACATATATTTCCCCCCCAATTTTCCATCATCATAATGCATATCACTCTGACGGATGTATATTTTCCCCCAAATTTTCCACCATCATACAAACACACACAAATGTGCATCTGTAATGGAGCTGTTTTGTTAGTTGTTTACAAAAATAAGATCATAACATTCATATTTCTCTACAACTTGGTGTTTTCATTTAATAATATAAGACAAACAAATTTCCAGCCTGATGACTATAGATCTAAACCTTGATTTTTAACAGTTACATATGATTATGTAATATGGAAATATCATAATTCATTCATTCATTCACTAACAGTTATTCAAGCTTTCTCTAACTTGAAACTATATCAAATTAATCTTGTCTTTTATTGTTATGATCTGAATTGTTACCTCCAAAATTACATTCAAACTATAACCCCTACTACCTCTGAAGCTGTGTTTGGTGATAAGACCTTTAAAAAAATGGTCAAGTTAAAATAAGGCTGTTAGAGTGGGCCTAATCCAATCTGACTGGTAACCTTATAATATTTGGACACCCAAAGAGATGTCAGAGACATCTAAGGACACAGCAAGAAGGCACCTATTTGCAAGCCATAGACAGAAGCTTCAGAAGAAATCAAACCTGCCAATAGCTTGTTCTTGGAATTCCAGCCTCCAGACATGTTAAGAAATAAATTCTGTTGTTTAAACAACCCAGTCTGTGGTATTTTGTTATGGCAACACTAGCAAACTTATGTTTATGTTTTCAATATACTTATGTATGTTGTATTTTTGTTTCTTTAGGCTAGATTCTTAATATTAATTGATGGCTTATAATTACCAAAATTTTTGTCTCAATTCAAACTTCACTTCCACTAGATATTTTAATAACATCCATGTCTTCATATCATAACCACTAATTGAACATCATATTAGTTTTGGGCAAATATGCTTATGGTACAGTTCAAATAGATCCAATATTTCTAGCAAAAGAATAAATTAATTATATCTCCTAATAATATTCTGCTAATCTCATTACCTAAGGAAATTAATGACAGGATCAAATATAAGTTGCTTATAGAATACCTTAGGCTGTGTGATAATGTATCAAAATACCTAAGACAAACCAAATTATAAATAACAGAAATTTATTTTATCATATCAATAAAGGCTAAGAAGGCTAAGTCATATTTGGTTGTTTGGTGAGGAATGCATCCTTCAGAAGAGAGGAACAATGTTCCTCATATTCTGGAAGGAGGAAGGGCAAGCAGATGAATAGTGCATGAAGCCTCTTTTATAAGGGCCTTGATCCCTTTTATAAAGGAGTAGCTCTATTTTTCTAATTACCTCTTAAATGCTCTACCTCTTTATACTATCACATTGAAAACAGCTGAAATTTTGAAGGGACAAATTTGAATCATAGCCTGGTGTGACCATTCATTAAGCCACCTGTAACAAATGATTAAACCAGGATTACAATTCTGATTTCTTTTGCTCTAAAATCTACAGTTTATCAGTTAGTATGGGTGATAAACTAGATACAAACAACATAAGTAAATTATAATGCATTCTTAAAGATATTTATTATAAGGTATTGGATCATTCAATTATGAAAAGTCCTATGATCTTCTGCCTGAAAGCTGGAAACCCTGAGAGCCTGTGGTATAGTTCAAAAGCATGAGAGTCAGAGAGAGCCAATGGCATAGACTCCTGTTTGAAGATGTGAAAACCAGGACCACTGAGAGGAAGACATGGTCAATGTTTCAGCTCAAATAGTAGGCAAAGAGCCCCCTTCTCTTCCATTGTCAATTCTGTGCTCTTGGATGACAACTCTTGTATGCCATGCTCTGTCCACTTTCTATTAATTCCCCTACAAACAACTGTGAAAATTCCTCTGGGGGATGAATGGGAGCAGAATCTGTGCATTTTCACATTTCAGTACATAACTCTAAAAATAAAAGAGTGCTAAATTTCAAAATAGCCTTCCATAGCTTTGTGAAGTTTCTTTTTTTTTTTTAAATCAGGAGAAAATAACATACTTCATTGATAGTTTGTTAGCTTATGTGGAAATGAAAATATTTAGAAATTAGTACTTGTGCCTCAGAAGATACTTGAAAATGTTGAATATAGGCCTGGATGATTCAAGAATTAATTTTCAATATTTTTTAATTACATAATCATCAGTATTTAGCAGAGTGAATTACTTCCACCTCTTAAAATTCTTTCTTCATTTGCCTTCCAAGAGGTCAGTATATTCACTTGACTTCCCTTCCACCTTAGAAGTAACTGCTCCTTTCCTTCAGTGATCTTTGTCATAATCATTAGAACTCTTCTCTTTTCTATCTTCATATATTCCCTTGATTTCTTATTTAGTTTTGTATCTTTAAAGGGCATCAATTGCTGATGACTCCCAAATCATAGTCTAACCATTATTCTGGAATCTAGATTTATATGTAGAATGACTTACTTGAACACTTAATTTGGCTAACACTTATTTCAAACATACCATATTCAACTTGAGCTTCTAAGCTCTTGACTTTCTTCATCTATTTTCTATTGCTTTACCAGTATATTCACAGACTGAGTAATTTACAAAAAGAAACTTACTTAGCTCACAGTAAACTTAATCAAATTTCATGTAGAAAAATCTACCAACTAGCCGTTCTCCCATGTCTCTTTCTCCATCTTTGGGCTTGCCTATTCCCTGAGACATAACAATCTTGACATTAGGTCAGTTAATACTAATATTCAAGTGACTTTTATTTGTTCAAGTGAAAGAAGAGTCATATTTGTTCCACTTTAAATCTAAAACTAGAAATTATTAATCTTAGTAAAGAACGCATGTTTAAAGTCAAAATTGGACAGAACATAGGTCTTTTGTGCCAAATACTTTGCCAAGTTGTGACTGCTAAGGAAAATATCTTAAAGGAAATTAAAAGGGTTACTCAAGAATATACAAATAATATGAAAGTGAGATAGCCTTATTCCTGTAATAAAGTTTGAGACAGAAATCAAATCAGCCACAAGATTCCCTTAAGACATAATCTTACCCAGAACAAGACCCTAACTCTCTTTAATTCTTTTAAACTGAGACAGGTGAGGAAGCCTCAGAAGAAAAGTTTGAAGTTGGTAGGGGTTGGTTCATGAGGTAGAAGGAAAGAAACCATATCATAAGATAAAAGTAAAACGTGGAGCAGTAAGTGCTACTGTAGAAATTACAGCAAGTTATCTAGAAGATCTAGCTAAGGTAATTGATGAAGGTGGCAACACTAAACAACAGAGTTTCAATATTCACGAAACCATCTCATATTTAAAGAAGTTACCATCTGGGACTTCCATAACTGGAGAGGAGAAGTTACTGTTTGGCTTCAAAGCTTCGAAAGACAAGCTGATTCTCTTGTTAGGGGCTAATGGGGCTGAGGACTTTACATTGAAACCAATGTTCATTTATCATTCTGAAAATCCTAGGGCTCTTAAGAATTATGCACTGTGCCTGTGCTCTATGAATGGAATCATAAAGTCTGGATAAAAGCACCTGTGTTTACAGCATGGTTTACTGAATATTTTCAACCCACAGCTGAGATCCACTACTCAGAAAAAGAAGATAACTCTTAAAATCTTACTGCTCATTGACAATATACCTATTCACACAAGACCACAATAGAAAAGTACAAAGAAGTTAATGTTGTTTTCATGCTTCTAAACATCCATTTTTTAGCTTATGTACTGAGAACTAATTTCTACTTTCAAGGCTTATTATTTAAGAAATACATTACATAAAGCTATGGCTACTAAGCATAGTGATTCCTGTGATGAATCTGGGCAGAGTAAACTGAAAACCTTCTGGAAAGGAATCATCATTCTAGATGCCATTAAGAACATCTATGACTAATGGGAAGATGTCGAAATATCACCTTGACAGTATTTTAGAAGAAGGTGATTTCAAACTCCATGAATGACTTCGAGAAATTAAACTTCTAAGTGGAGGAAATAATTTCAGGTATGGTAGAAACAATACTGAAGCTAGAACTGAAACTATAGACTGAAGATGTGACTGTATTACTGCAACATCAAAATAAAACTTTAAGTAAGGAAGATTTGCTTCTTCTGGATGAACAAAGAATGTGGTTTCTTAAGGTAGAATCTACTCCTGATGAAGATGGCTTCGAATATTGTTGATGTGACAACAAAGGATTAGAATATTCCATAAATATAGTTGATAAAATAATAGCACGGTTTGAAGGAACTGACTCCAATTTTGAAAGAAGTTCCTGCTGTATGTGAAATTCTACCAAACAGTATCACATCCTACAAAGAAATCTTTTGTAAAAAGAAGAGTGAATGTGACAGACTTAATTGATGTCTTATTCTGAGAAATTAGTGCAGATATCTCCAATATCTCCACCTTCAGCAATCACCAACCTCATCAATTATTGTCCAGCAATATCAAGGTAAGGCTCTCACCAGAAAGATCATTACAAGTCACTGAAGATTCAGAGGATTGTTGGCATTTTTATTAATAAACTACTTTTTAGTTAATGTGAATTGCTCTTTTAGACAAAATGCTTAAGACTGTAGTATAGTGTAAACATAACTTTTGTCTGCTCTGGAAACCACAAAATTTGTGTGACTACTTTATTGTGATATGTACTTGATTGCTATGGTCTAGAACCAAACCCACAATATCTGTGGTATATGCCTATATTGAGAAAATTATTTAGATTGTTGGGTCGTGCTAACTTGATTATTGAGCATATGGCAAAAGCAGTAAGACAGAAGGCGGTAATAAATACAAATCCACTTGTTTTTTTCAGCAAGGAAAGAATAATAATAAAACTTGTGTCTGAGGGAATTTAGCCTGGCACGATCAGACAGATGAGACTAGAATCAGGAAACATAGTAAGAAGGTTTTGCAAAAATCAAGACCGAAGTTACTGAGAAATAAGATTGCAGCTGTTAGTAATGGTAATGTGTTCAAGACACATCTTTTAAAAGGGTTCTACACAGCTAAGGGGACAACTAAAGCAAACAGACAACTCTCAGAGTGGAAAAAGATACTTGCATGCTATGAATCTGACAAAGACCTAAAACAGAATCTACAGAGAACTTGAACTAATGAACAAGAGCCAACAATCCCATTTATCACTGGATAAGAACACTGTTCACTATGCATGAACACAACCTCCTTGCCCCAGAAAGATAGATGAATGGCCAACAAACACATGAAAAAATGCTTATCATCCCTAATCATCAGAGAAATACAAATTAAAACCACCTTGAGATATCACTTACCACCCCACCACCACCACCATGAGAATAACCCGTATCACAAAGCCTCAGAGCTGCACATGCTGGTATGGCTGTGGAGAGAAGGGAACACTTATACACCAATGGTGGCATTGCCAACTAACACAGCCTTTTTCAGAAGAATTATAGAGAATCCTGAAAGAGCTAAAAGAAGACCTTCCATTTGATCCCACAAACCCATTACTAGACATCTACCCAGAAGAACAAAATCATTTTATCATAAGGACACTTACACTAGATTGTTTATTGCAGCTTGACTTACAATTGCCAAGATATGGAAACAACCTAAGTGCCCATCAACCCAGGAATGCATTACAAAACTGTGGAAAATGTATACCATGGAATATTATTCATATATAAAAAAAGATGGAGACTTCATATCCTTTGTATTTACCTGGCTAGATATGGAGAAGATCTTCCTAAATCAAGTATCACAAGAATGGAAAAGCAATGTACTGAATATTAATATGAAATTAGTAGAAGAACAACTATACAAGGAAAAAAAAAACACAATTAAATCCAAGGGGGGGAGGGGTAGGGGTTTGGTAAGCTCTCAGCTAATGGGCACAATGAAGGGTATATGGCACCCTTCCTGGGGCACAATTAAAACTTGGTCTTTACCTAACAGAAACAATGTAACATAATTATTTGTACCCATATATTAATCTAAAAAGGAAACAAATCACAAATAAAAAAAAAAAGATGGCATAAAACATCTTAAAAGACACACATTTTAGAACAGGAAAAGGTACCCCAGGAAACAATTGTAACTCCCATCCAATGACCAGTATCCATAATTATATCCTAAATCAACAAGAAAGGTATACAAGTTCTCTCTCACCTTTTCTCCTCTATGAAAGGGACTCAGTTCATCTCTCTTTGGAAGTCCTCTAAACTTTGTTTATTCTTTCTAAATAAAATCTCTCTTTGTCACGCTGAAAATTGTGCAGGTACTTTTACTTTCTATGCACACTACCTGAGCAGCTTCTGTTTTATTTTCAGTTTCCACTCACTTTTGCTTTCAACTATTGCTGTGCCTCAGTTGAACTTCCAAACTCAGCTGAACTGGTTTTGGGGAATCAGGACCCCTGACTCCCAACACGTTTTTGGTGCCATGAAACCTGGGGAAAAAAACCTCAACATTTTTCTTGGTGCAGAAGCCTCAAGAAAATAGATTCTAAAAGGACCCCTGCATTTTCCACATTCCTCAGGGGTTGCAGGTAAGATGACGGAGCTCTTTATTTGCTGAGTGTAACCTTGGCCAACCAGCATTTTGTTCATCCCCTTCCTCAGGTGTGCTCACAGAAGTGTTAGGGTGGAAAGGTCAGTCAGTAGGTGCTTCCAGGAAAAGAAAGACCAAACTTTGGTCTTTCCAGGAAAAGAAAGATCAAACTTTCATATTCCAAACTTCTCTAGACCAAGTTTGGAATATGAAAGCATGGTGTTTTCCTCTGGCTTCCCAAAAGGGGGATAAAGAAGCCACATGGCTCCTTATGGGAAGTACGGAGGTCTCATGGCTTCCTGGCAAGGGAGTAGAAGAGCCACATGGCTTCCTGGAAGGGAAATGTAGAGGATCCAGCCTAGCAGATCCAGATGGCTTCCCAGAGCAGGAAGGGAGAGGTGCTAGCATGGAGGATCCAACATGGCAGATCCCACACTTGCTTCCTGGAAGGGAAACGTGGAGGATGCAGCCTGGCTGATCCAACATGGCTTACCAGAGCAGGAAGGGATAGGTGCTTGCATGGAGGATCCAACATGGCAGGTCCCATGTGGCTTCCTGGAGAGGTGCTATCATGGATCCATGTGGAGTTTGCAGAATGACTGTAGAGGTGATCCGTGCACTTTTCTCTGGAGATTGATTTCTTTTAAAGTCTTTATTGAAAATTGTAGGTTAGTAATTTCTCTATTTTACTGTGAATATTAATCACCCCCCACAAAAAGTATGATTAGTAGTTCAAACATGGCATTAGTTAGAAGAGAAGAGAATAAGAAGTCAATAGAAGTGTGTCTTATGTTCGATGTTTTAAGTCACTATCCTCTCCCTGCACCCTTTACATCTACATGGAACTCTCAAGCACAAGCCACTGTTTCCCTTTTGTGTCACCACAGAGGGGCTTACCCTTTCTGTTTTTTTGACTTTTTGCCACAAGCAACATATTTTGTGTAGAGACCTCTCCACTTGTTGGGCTTTGGGAACTTTTTTAGAACATCTCATTCTTTGTAACAACCCCACTTTTTCAAGGATTTCATTAATGCCTTTAAGGCATTAAAGGGAAAAGCCGTGTTCCCAGGACAGTCCCCATTTCCTTGAAAATTAAGGAAAATGGGGACTGTCCTGGGAACACGGCTTTTCCCTTAAAGGCATTCTTTGTAGACAGGTCCAAGTGGGCTGGGAGGTAATCACAAGCAAGAGGCAAGGGAAGCATCTATTCCCCACAGAGTGATGTGTGGGGAGTGACGGGAGAAAAGACAGGTCTGGTTTCTGGGGTGGTATTGTCCCTGGAAGCCACTGCAAAGGAATGAGGTAGACTTGTGTAACATTCTTTGGGAAAAATTAGTTCTTTTGTGTAACCTCTCCAAGAACCCCATGCACAGTTTTAGAGGGAGGCTTGGTTTACCAGATAGGGACATTTGTCTGGGGTTATGAAAGTACTCTGCACTTAAGGGACACCTGGCAGCAGGATGTTCTGTCTTTTCTCTCCCATAGAGGACCATGAGAAAAGGAGCTTCCATACCCTCGAACTCACCCTATGGATGCTGTTAAAGAATTGGAAGACTCTTACATTCAACAATCTCTGGAAGTCTAAGTCAATTTTCTTTTGTAATATGGGTTGGCATTAAAATCAGTTACCAGATGGGTAAGTCTGGCCCATAAATGTGGGTTTAAACTGTAACACCATTTTATAGCTAGACTTCTTTTGTAGAAATGAGGAGATGTGGTCAGAGGTACCCTATGTGAAAGCTTTCATGTATTTAAGAAATAATCTATAATATTATGAAGTCCTATGTAGAAAAATGTTAACCAGAGAGGAAGGGACTGGAGGAGAAACAGGATGAAAAACCACCAAATTTTCCCCCCCAAGTGGTTTTCTGGCAACACTTACATATATTCAAGAAGGGAAAACCCCATTTGGTAAAGATAAGGAGGAACCACAGAGGAAGGACTCTGCCAGCTTGCAGCTCTGCCACCTTGGCCTCTGCCTCGTTCTCCCTGACACCCTGGCTTTAGGTCTCTGCTCTAGTCTTCCTCCTCTATGTGAGGTATCCCTGCAAAACAGACAGCAGCTTA
This sequence comes from Arctocebus calabarensis, assembly GCA_963573935.1. Taxonomy (NCBI): domain Eukaryota; kingdom Metazoa; phylum Chordata; class Mammalia; order Primates; family Lorisidae; genus Arctocebus; species Arctocebus calabarensis. The sequence goes on from CAUYON010167320.1 coordinate 10,265, forward strand.
TAAATATGCATTCTCTTCAGCATGGCAGACTTAAAAACTTGTAAAGAGAAAGTAGGGAATTTTTCAGTAGATCCTGTGAAGTTTATAGAGAAGTCTGGCATTTGACTTTGTTTTTTTTTTTTTACTTGGCAGGATCTAAAGTTTTTATCATCACTGAAAAACAGTGTATCACAACAGCTGAATGACACAAGGTGAATAGACAGACAAAAGCTACTAATCAGAATTTGAGTTGACTGATGGAACAAATGCTGTTCCTACCCAAGGCTTTGGTTAGAACTATAAACTTAGACATGCAGAAGAGTCTGGCAGAGTAACCAAGGATGAACTGTCTTACAGAATGCATGAGGGAAATGCAAGTAAAGCAAATAAACTCTTTCCAAGTTAGCTGAGCTGACCCAGTGTGAAGATGAAAATCCAGTATCCTCTAGGAGAAGTCAGTGGAAGCAGTCCAAAAGAATACCAACTTGGACCTTGAATCAGCAGAAGGGAGAATTATGAGTAATACCAACTTTATTAATTAATCGGCCCCTGATATCTGTGGAAAATTCTTGTGGAAGATACTGGGACCCCAAAGTGACTCAAATGAGCTACTAAAGGTGGCTACTTCGGTGTTCAATAATTGCAAAGTGAAGGAGGCAAGTAAAGAATGCCACGAAACTAAATTGTCAGGAGCGGTTATTGCAGCCAATTCCCGTGGTTCATTACAAGATGGGTCATGGAGACAGTCCTTTGACAGTGGTGTGGAGTCTGACCAAACATGGTTCAACTGTGGAAAACTGGGCCATCTAAATAGAGAGTGTCACTAGAAGGGGCTTAACATGATGGCAAAAGAGGTAGGGAATTACCCTAGCCCATCTGTTTCCTCTGTGGTGCCCCAGGATACCAGATCCCAAGAAAGCTGCTAAGAAGATGACCACAAACAAATACCCAACTTTGGATTCATGGGCCCCAGGCTCTTCAGGAAGAGGGCTGTGGATCATAGTGGAATCTCCAGTAGGTTTGTCACACTGGACATGGGAGCAACTTTTTCAGTTTTGAAAACCTTTGACAGTTACCTGTCCTCCTCCTCTTACTTTGTCGTTACTGTCAATGGGCCAGACAAGTGTTTAAGCTGTCCTGTGCTTGGTAGTAGGACACTGGGAATTCCATCCCATTAATGTGGACTGTACTCAACCCCGGGGATTCTGACACAGTCCTGGAATTTGGGGGAATGCTCTGAATAAACTTCTCAGAGAGCTGAACTTGGCTCCTCCGAGTGCTCTTATTTACTCATCTACAGCCCCTCATACAAACCTTCTATGGAGGACAATAAGCAAGTATTAAATTTTCTTAAAGAGGAAGGATTTAAGGTGTCAGAGGAAAAGCTCAATTGTACAAAGCAGAAGTTACTTACTGGTTTTTTGTTCTTTCCCTTGGTGAGAGAAGTGTCTCACATGAGAGTCAACACAATTTGCTCCCTAACTAGCCCCACTACCAAACAACAACTCAAGGAGTTTCTAGAAATGACAGGGTACCAGTGAATATAGATTTCCTGCAATTGCCAGCTGGCTAAGCATCCAAGGTTTTAAAGAGGGAAAAGACAGAGGAGCTACCATGGGGTCAATAACAAAGAAAAGCCTTCCAAATCTAAAACAAGCTCTCCTAAATGCACTTGACTTGAGAATACCTGATTACAAAAAATTTTTCTTTCAATATCCTTTCACTGGGCCTACAATGATAATCATCCTTTTCTTAATGTTTGGGCCCTGCTTGTTCAGCCTCATTATTAAGTTCATGTCTTCCAGCCTCCAGTCGTTCCATGTTGAGATGATGGTGATGCAGGAATTCCAGCAAATACCGATGGAACATTTTAACCAAGTGGCCAGAAACTTCTGACTCCTGAAACCCCGTTAGAGCAGGGAAACTGAGGTGGGTCCCTGACAGGTCCAACACCCCATTTTTGACAGCAGGAAGTAGTTAAGAATGGCTTTTTTCCACTTTCCTTTCAAGATTTTAGGACCATATCTCCTTGGGAGAATGAGAAGGGAGACTAAGACAGGGACTTCAAGGAGGAGGGAAGAAAATCTGTCTTGCTGAACCAGGAAGTCTGGAGGATCCATAAGAATGGGGATGTGAAGTTACCTAGGTAACCAATGACCAATAGAAAGAGACAACCAATGACCGATAAAAAAGGGTAATACTGCCTGGAGGTGCAGAGAGGCCAATGAAAGACTTGCAGCCAATTTCAAATGGAGAAAATATTTATGCCCTGTAGACCCATGCTCTCCTTCTCGCTCATCTTACCTCCTCTATGAGAGGGATGCACTTCCAACTCTCTTTGAAAGTGATCTAAACTTTCAGTTTGTTCTTCCTAAATAAAATCTCTTTGCTATCCTAAAAAAAAAAAAAAAAGCATACAGAACAAATAAAGGTAAAAGTCAACTGTAATGAATAAAAATACATATTTGTATTACCTGTTAAGGCATAAGAGCTGCTTAATCCTGGCAATGTAAACTTATTGCACCATAACTAACTTTGAACAGCAAGTTGTACCTTATTCCCTCAAGATCAAAAGATTGCTCTTAGTAAGCCCCAAAAGGCATGAACTCTAGAGAAAATACTATGCTTGGGGCTCCCAGAAGTGCACATTTGAGTACCATTAGCAAAGGAGGGATGGTTTGTCTCAAATTTCATGGGAATATATGGGGATAAAGGCCATTGCTAAGGCAGCTAAGATTCAAACCACCCAGGGACTCAATGCCTGAAATCAACACCTCCTATAAAATGAAGAAACAAAATAATTTTATAGGTAACACCCTCTTTAGACAATTGAATTGTCAGGGAACATGGAACAGTTTCTATGCTGTATAAAATGAACTTCTACTTCTTTCTTATAACCAATAATGTTCAGTCATCAAATTTATGAGATTATTTTGTTATTTAGTAACACAGTTATTATTCAATGAGCCACTGAATCCAATCATTGAAGTCAGCCACATGTAACATCCCCCAAAGAGATCCTGCTTTATGACTGCAGAAACCTATGTAATAAACAGTGTTGGCAGAATAAACATCTCCTAAAACAAAGGTGGAAATCTGGCTATGAAAAGCAGGTGGCAAATAATTGCATGTCATCTCAAGCTATATGTTTAATTATAAATGTGTAATACTGTTAACTCAAACATTTTAAAGGTTCATGTCTCCTTCTAAATATTCCATAGAAACCTTAGCCACAAATATCAAGGAAATAATTGTTCACATTGTCCAGGCTTTTGTTATTTCAGCTACTTTTAGAATTTAAGGGTTTACTCTCTATATTCAATCTCAGTTTTGTTCAAATTCAAAAAAAGAAAAAGGCAGAAAAGTTCTGAAAAATCGTTCTCAATGATTATTCTAAAAGGCAGCACCATTCCAACACAAACTCTAGATTTTTGTAGATGTGCTTGGGTTTGTGCATGCATATGTGTGTATCTGTGGGTGCATGTGTGTGTATGTAGAACAATCCTTCTCTCTTAGTTGGCCAGTATGTGTATAACATGATGTTGCTGCTTTTGATAGAGTTATGTTTCTTGGTTTCAAGAATAAACAAAATTCAAGCACAAAGCATTGAATTTCGTTTCCTTCTTGTGTTATCATCACCTATCAATTTTATTTTACTCTGAAGTAGGTTTAAAAATTGAAAGAGAGCATATTGCCCTCCTTTTTAAGGGTGAAAATAAAAAAAAGTGTGAATGTTGTGTTAATAATTGAAAATGAATATAGTGATACTATTTGGAAAAAGAATTGGGCTTTTCATTGATTTTATTTTATTTTAATTTAGTTTCATCACTAAAATTTTTAGGAGAGAAAATCTAACCACACCATCACATAGCACAAGAAAGGAAAGGGCTCCAGATTCCTGCAATTCATCAGCAAGAAGCAAGTTTTGAACATTCCCTATGCCTTAAACTGTGTCAAGTACTGCAGAAGATATTATCACCACTACAGTGGAATTCCCTATTTAGATTTCCATCATTTCTTTCTGTATAGGAAATTATAAACTTTAATGGCATAGCATGAACTAATAGCTGTCTTAACAACTCCAACTCATTAGTGATACTATGTCCCAGGCACCCAGGGGAAAAGGCTGAGAAAACAGACTCCTTTTGTCTCTGGCTCTCCCTAACATCCCCATCTACAAGCCAGACATACTGGAATTTTATTTCAAGAATATGTTAATTATCAATGATAAAAAATGCATGAAAGATTATAACTGAATATAAGGGATTACAACAGAAAAGTGAAAGTTCATTTTATACCCGGAAGAAGATGTATTGTTCCACTCCTGAAAGAGTTGGTTAGTTTTTGTTAACAATCCAGTTAGAACGCTTTAGTAAAATGCATATCCTCGAAAGCCAGAGTCTGTCCCTGTCAAAAAGCTACGGGGAATATCTATGCTTGAATGCCAACCCTGTGATATGCCCTGACAGTTAGTTGCTGCCACAGAACCTACAGGAATCCTGTATATTGAGGGTACTGTGTAGAATCAACTCCTCTAAAAGCAATAGTTAAAAAGAGAGTAAATATTGTGCTAAGTGCTGCTTTCAGAGTGGACTTTGTGTTCACGAGTGAGCGTTTGGCAGTGCAAATCTCCTTCCTTTGGGAGAGGCCCTTTGCATTGTAAAAGCAATACCACATGATTTGCACAAATCCTTGCATAGGTCCCATTCTACTTCTTTACCCTTTAGGAATATGGCTTTGGAGGAATGAAATCCAGGAAATTTTGACTATGACTATGTTTATGTTATCTTCAGCCTAATATTTTTAAAGTGAAAAAGTAAACAAAGCAGGAATGTTTATTTAATCTGGTACCTTATTTTCTTGTCATATGAATATGCAAACCCCCACCTGTTCAAACTTTGCACATGATCCCAAAAGAAAAGCAGCGCCAAGAGGCTCATGGACAGGATGAATTCCAGCATTTTCCTGGTTAAGCCCACTCACAGATCTCAGAACACGCATTGACAGACTCGCCTACTGCCACAGGCAGCCAACTCTGTTGATAAGGAAAATGTTGATTGACTACCTAGCATGTGCTTTCTGTTTCATATAATTCAAAATTTAGCAACATAATCTCTGCACACAAGCCTGCAGATTTCCAAGAAGTACGTAGTATTTGTTGGGCCAGTTACTGTTTTTACTTTTCAGGAAAAGCTAAACTACCTACTGTTTCAAAGAACACTGGTTTTTATTCCCTTGGCACCAAATCCATAAAAGTCCCTCCAGCACAGCAGCTGTTGCTAATGGCCCTAAAGAGTTAATGTGCTGCCTAAAATGAACCCAGGTCAGTGTCTACACTAAGTGGCCCTCGATTAGCCTTGATGACTTTTTCACAGTCAGTAAAAGCTCAATTTATAGAGATGGAGCCAAGAGATCGAAATCAATAATTTAAGAAAATTGTGCGTTGAATTCTATGTTTGTAGCCATACAATATGTATAAATATAAAAACTACATGTATCTGTTTCCGATGTATAAAGCAAGATGTTTTTAGTTCACTGGCAGATACTAAAAATATGCTTAATAATTTTAAGTAATGGGCTTAGTATACATATTCTGATCGTGATGCAAAAAAGATCAGGATGAATTTGACAAGCCAAATATCTGGAGATAAGGCACAGGCACGGTTGATTAGTTATAATAATTTTCAATCACAGTAACAACAATTGCCTATTAGTGAGAAACATTCCATTTCAGTTGTCACTGCAGATCGTCTATGACAACTTTCAATGTCACTTTATGCTACTTTTTAAGACAGACAAGCATGTTTTTGAAGATGTGCCAAAAGTGCCCATTTAATTTGAAAGCATAATGAATTTCCTCTTTAGCTTCCATCAGGCTTGTGCGGTTTTACCCCTTGATCAGGTGACAGATGAGAAAGCCTCCCCTTAGTCAAAGCAGAATCTTGGCGCTTGCGGGAATGGGCTGCTGGGGACTTCACAGAGCAGTGCTCCTGCAGCCTACCTCCAAGCCAAAGCCACGCTCTGTGCCTGAACAAGTGTGAGCAAAGAAATCGAAGTGTATCTGACACCACAAGATGGGAAGCAGAGTTAGTTCAGAGAGCAAGGAGTTGGCCAAAAGATCAAAAGAACTGGAGAAAAAGCTTCAGGAAGATGCTGAGCGAGATGCAAGAACCGTAAAGTTGCTTCTACTAGGTAATAGTTTTTCCCTATAGCTTTCACAAACTTGATTGTTCTTTAATTGTGATGTATTTATTTTCTCAAACTTTAATTTCAAATTATTAACATAAGATTTATTATGAAAATATATTTGGAAACTTAAGCAGACTTTACTTCAGCTCTATACATATTAAAATTTTTCCTCTATTTGGTATTTTATTACATGTTTTCCTGTTAAGTAAAGAGGTAACTATTTATTAGACAACTCAATTTCTCTGTCAATAATATAATTTAAAAGAAAAATCATATCATATTTTATTACACCCTAACCATTTTCTAAATGTCAGTTTCTCATACGGAAAACAATCCTTTAATTACATGTTATAAAGATCTACATTATTTTGTTTGAACAGAAGTATGTTGGGTTGTTTAAAATCAAATTTAATATGTTACTTATTTACTTGTGCTTTTAAAATCAATTAGTCTCAAGTTATACAGAGAATAATAAAGTACTTTGTATTAATATCATTCAGGCTTCTAATGCCACCTGTGCTATTACCTGTATACTTGAGAAATACTTTACCTAACTCCTATTAGAACATTCATATATTCGTTCAGGTCAGAAATTACATCTCTTTTACTTTTTTTATTCCTTCAATTTCAGCAAAATATTTTATCATGACTATATTTTCAGGAAATGTTTAATTGATTAAAAAACTTGAAAAAAATAATTTTCATGGCTCAGCGCCTATAGCTCAGCAAGAAGGGTGCTGGCCACATACACGGAAACTGCTGGGTTCGAGCCTGGCCCAGGCCTGCCAAACAACGACAACTGCAACCAAAAAATAACCGGGCGTTGTTGCTACTTGGGAGGCTGAGGCAACAGAATTGTGTAAGCTCAAGAGTTTGAGGTTGCTGTGAGGTGTGACTCTATAGCACTCTACCGAGGGCAACATAATGAGACTCTGTCTCAAAAGAAAGAAAATACTTTTCACCACACATTTTCCACAAAACATGAAACATGTAACACGTGGTGATCACTGAAACAGAAATATATTTTTGAGGCAAGAACTAAAGACTTATAAAAAGCAGAATACAAAACAAGAGCTTTGATTTAATCAGAGGGGTTTGCCCTTGGCTATACTATATATCTTGACCATACTCCAAAGGACTTGATGGCCTTTCAGAGTTGCGACTTGCTCACACAACAAATTTCCTCATTTTCTTAGTGTTCCCTTACTGGGACTAACTTGCTCCCAGTGGCTAGAGCATTTAATGAGCCAAAGGTATGGTTCCCAGCATTTGCTGGGAATTTCTCAATGGAAAAAAATATATACATCCTTTCACTTTACACACAAGTTCTGTGGTTACACACACGCCCACAGCACTTGCCAATATCCACGTCCAAGATGATAACTTAGAAAGATATTGCAGTACGTGCTAATGACACCAGGAAATGTACTTTCCCTAACACTTGAGAGAAAGTTCTGGGGCTCTGAACAAGAGTGAACATAATATGCACATAGAAAACTCTTCATTTTCTTCATTCTCTGGTATTGTAGAATAAAACTATGTATCATTTTGAGTTTCATGGCTGACAAATTTATGTTTTTAACTTTAACTGAACCAATAAATATTTTACTTATTCCTAATTTTTTAAATAAAATACTCCGAAAGGCAGTCCCCACATTCCCGACAGCACGTCCATCTCAAACCTCCTCTTCTCTCCTCCCACCCTAGATAACCACCAATGTGACCAAATAGTGATCAGTCATTAGCTCCAAATCTTGTCGGACATTCATTTAACCCCTCCTATTTCTACTAGTTTTAACAAAGTGCTATTCCATTTTCATTTCAATTTAATTTCAGCCTTTGTGCCACAAATTCCCCTTTTATCATAATTTTTCTTCGTGAATTATTTTTTCTGTGTCATCTTCACTTTTTTTCACTGATTCCTTCCTCTTCCTCTTGTTTCTCTTCTCTAGCCTAAAAAAGGAAATCTGTTTCTGAGCTCATAATCCCCTGATTTCACCTTGCATTGATATATCATAAAATGCTTTTACATTGAAATACTTTTCCAAGTAGTCTATGCTAACTATTTCTGTTTTCTTACCCTCTACTTTCCCTTTAATGTAATGGTAACTTGTAGACCTTCTCCCCTACTAAACATTTTCTCTCTCTCAGAGCTCTAATAAGGCCCAACTCCCCAAACTTACACCTCAATAATTTAGAATCACTCTTCTGTCTCGGCTTCTGTGAAACCATAACATCGCATTTGTGAGAAACTGTCTTTTCTCCCCGTACTGAATATCGTTCTACAGCGGATTCACACGCCAAGGCTGGTCCTCAATGCTTTGTGAGGCTGAGTCTGCTCTCAGGGACCTCTTACCGGGTCTTACCTGACACATGTGTAACTCCAAAGTTATTTCTTTTGCCTAATCTGTTGTTCCATTTGTGCAAATTTCTAGCATTTATCAATAACCTGATCGTGCTTTGGGAGACCTCAAAATTATTTCCCAGTTTATTTTGCTGCACATGCTCCAAACTTTGTTTTCCATGAAGTCGCTTGCTGTGCTCTTTCCCATTACGCCCACTTGATATTTCAGCCTTCATTAGCTCTTCCTTTGTGGCTATTCCTGCACATTGTCCAAAGGTCAGCTTTGTCACAGGTTTAGTTTTAAGCTCTGCCTCTGAAGAAATAAATGTCACACTTCTCTCTTTTTCTAATGCTTCTCTTGTTGCTTTACTATACAAGGAAACTCATAAAATGGTATTATTTTCATCACGTAGATAAAGAGAAAATGAGAATTTAAAAGGGTAATTTTGTTTTCTGTGGTCAAAAATTAGTTTACAGCAATGCAAAGTTTTTATTTGTATAGGTGTCAGTCTTAAATGAGTGCCTGTGCTCTAAGTTCTGTGAGGACAGAGAACATGTTGGCTTTTGCTCTTGGTTGAATTTTTTAATTTAGCAAAAGAAGCCATCAAGTATGATAAATGTAAGGATGACAGATTTGGAAACTAAAATATTCCTGTGAGTTTTTCACAGTGGCTACAGAATAGTTATACCTTCAGTACGTGGGGGAAAGAGCTGGAAAAGAACCTTATCCGTTATCACTGGAGGAGTTTGCTTTTTATCTTAAGTGAATGGGAAGATATTGAGATAGGCTTTTAAGTTGTGATCGAAATAATAATATATGTATTTTTTTTAAATTTGTTAGACATCGTCCTGCCTATACTATGGCACAAAGATTTCAGGGGGAGGGTAGAGGCAGGTAGGCCTACTATGCACATACGTGATCTGATTCTGAATTAAGACACAAATTACACATTTGGAAGTGAGTTTTGAGAAACTATAGGAGATAAAAGAGCGTGGTGGCAGACTGCATGTGGGTCGTAAATGAGAGTGATTGGGGTGGAGTGGGGCCTAGTGATTGTGTGATTCATTATGTGAAAGGCCGAGCATGAAGCTGGGGAAAAGGGAAAAAGGAATAATACTTGGGTACATTCAATTTTGCTTTATTCTAGCATGACCAAATGATGACATACCTTATTAAGTCAATATAAGGGTCTGGAAATGAAGAGGATAGATAGATAACTCTAGTTAGAGCTGTGTATTTGATACATTCAGTTCCTCACTTTCATTATTTATAGTTTCCCTTTTCTAGATATCCAGTGTAGATAGATCAACTACATGATTAAGCAAGGCTTTGTTTTGGTTGTTGAAATATTAACTTATTTTAAAAGATTGTACACACAACTATTCTTCACAATTAAGAAACACTTAAACAAATAACTATTAGTCCAAAATAAACCTGTATGGGGAAAGTTCACATAATTTTGTATTTTAGTGTCTTCATGTTTTAACCTAAAAGTTATATTAATTAAGATAAGAAAGATGACATATATATGTTAAAATACTTCTCAAAATCAAAACAAAAACCTCATATAATATCTTTAAATATATGTAGTGCAGACAACTAGGTTTAGAGATAGGCATACATTTGTGAAACAATCCATGTGGCAAACATTTCCATTGCCTCTAAAAGTTTCTTCCTGTCCTTTTATTCATTATAATTATGGTTATTTTATTATAACACTTAGCATAAGATTTATCTTCTCAGGAACTTTGAAGTATACAGTACACTATTATTAACTATCTGTACAATATTATCAGAAATTTATAAAACAAGTACAAAATTAGATGTTGGAGTATTCAAATAAAAGATTATTAAAAAGAAAGATAAAACATTTAGGTTATGTGCTTTTTCATAAAAAAAAACATGCTTAGTTTGACAAAGACTTTTACAGATTCATGATACTTATTATTTCTATATCATAGAAATAAGTACGTGGGCATACTAATAGCCATAGGAATATATTTGACACCATATACTTAATGATACAATGAACTGAAAAACCACAATATCACTATATAATATTTAGGCTAAACTATGTACATTAAGTCTAACCATCATGCAATAAGTAATATTGGACTCTTAAGAAAATTGTCCTAGGCTCAGTGCCTATAGTTCAAGCAGCTAGGGTGACAGCTTGAGACTTTGTCTCAAAAAAAAGAAAGAAAAGAAAAAAGAAAATTGTCGTAGACTTTAGAAAAGTGCCGATATCAGGAAAACAAAATAACAATATTACAAGAGAAATGTTTTAAATAAAAGAGTTTAAATAATGTAACAAAAGTGTGTGAAACTTGATTGTATATTGAATTTAAGAAATATTAAAGATATGAAAAACATTTTAACAATGATCATAGATTTAGATATGGAGTATATAGTATTAGATAATTTGGAGGTAATATAAATTTTCTTAAGCTTGAAAATAGTACTCTGGTCCTTTAGAAAAATGGGTTTATTCATAGAAGATGCATTCTAAAGTATTAATGGGTGGTGTTTCTGATAAAGATCAGCAAAAAAAGCATATAAATGTGTGTATATGTATATATAAAATTATATATGTATACATTAATATACAAGAAATACAGCAAACATGCCAAAGCATCAATAAATGGTAAAGTCAAAGTGTATAAAATAGAGGCTTGTAAAGTACTGTTTTCTCAAACTTAATTAGGTTTTTTAAATTATCAAAATAATAAATTTGGGGTCAGGTGTGGTAGCTCATGCCTGAAATTCCAGCACTCTGGGGCACCAGAACAGGAGGATCACTTGAAGCTAGGAGTTCGAGACTAGCCTAGAAAACAAGAAAGACACTATCTTTACAAAAATTTAAAAATTAACTGGGCATGGAGGCACCACCTATAGTTCCAGCAGGCTGAGGGGGAAAATCACCTGTGCCCAAAGGTTTGAGGCCGTAGGAAGCTATGACTGTTCCATAGGGAGGCCGGGGAGACAGAGAAAGACCTTGCCTCTGGGGGAAAAAAAGGTATAACCTAGAAAAATTAAAAAATAATTAAATCAAGCAAAAATTTTTCCACTATTTATTTTCTGGCGAAAGAAAATGAACAAATTTATCTGTGAATTCATTCATAATGCTTTACTAGTGAATGCTAACAAATAGACCATGGGCCTATTATTTTGAAATTACATAAATGTTTTTAGAAAATTATTTTCAATTCATCATTTGATGAACTCAACAAGAAAATTTGACAATGGCAGTAACAGGTCAATCATCCTCATAAACATACATACAAAAACCAAAGCACAATGTTATTTACAGCAAATTAATGCCAATGATGTACAAAATGTTAAAAAAGCAGAGGATGGAGAAAGGTCATTACAATATCAAATGAAGAGGGAAAAACTATACTAATGTCAGTGGAGGCAAAAAATAAGTTAATTAAATAAAATTTCTCATCAATTCCTTATAAAAGCACTCATTGAATTAGGAATAGATGAGAATTTCCTGGGCCAAATAAACACTGCATATAAAATCCTTCAGTAATTATTATACTTAAAGGCAAACATTTAGGACTGTTAACTACATATAGCAAAGAAGGATTTATGATGATTAATAAATTTCCTGTCAACAAAATGGACTCTAGGTTATGACACAGTCTCCTGCCCTTGACCTTCTCTTCAATACTGCTGTCAGGGATTTGGGTAAAGGTGGGTAGGCAGGTGTTTCAAACTTGAGTAAGATTCAGTTTGGAAGGATATAGTGAACAAAAAAATTAGAATTCCAAATGATCTCAATGAGCATAAATGCTTATCTCAAATAAGCAAAATGATATTTAATAGATATCTTTAGTGAGGTTCAAAATCAATTTTATAGATGTGATTTGCGGAAGAATCTATTTGGTAAGAGTTAGCGTGAATTAAAAAACTACAAAAACTTTGCTACAAGCTCAGTATAGGTAAAGAAGGCTACAGAGGGAAAAAAAAAGAAAAGAGGCAAACTAGTCACTGTTCTTATTAAGAAAAATATTCCATCTAAAAATAATCAGCAGGAGTGAGAGAGATCTAGGTTGCATCCTGTCTGCCACATCAGAATGTCAGGGCCACTAAAAAATCCTGTCTACGGCACAATTTTCAGGACAGACATTTCAGAAGAACTTTGGCTCTTGCACAGAGTGTAGTTCAGATGATAACAGGCCAAAAATCATGTTCTACAAGAAAGGATTAAAGGAATGAAACATATTACACTTGAAACATATCTTTTATGCGAGCACATTCTTCAAATAAGAGAAAATGTTAAGAGGTTACTAGAGGTTAGAGTATGGGCTAGGTAACTTATATCTATAATTTAATCCTTCTAAGACTTAAAGGGTAGATAATAATACTACAATTTTGTCAAAGAGGAAACTGACTCTCTGATTAACGTTGATCAAAACATCAAGTCAGAATCAGAAAAGAGTGCAAACCCCTATCTATTTAATCCGAAAACATGACCATGCCGCTTTCCTACCATGTCTGGACTCTTTGAAAGGCTATCATATGGAAAAGAGAGAATTTTGATGTTGCTCCATGTAAAGAAGAATAATTAGTGGAACAAAATTAAATACCGAAGGTGGCAGATTCAAACCCGGCCTCGGCTGAACTGCAAAACAGAAAAATACCTCACCACAATACCACCAGGCGTTGTGGTGAGTACCTGTAGTCCCATCTACTCGGGAGGCTGAGGCAAGAGAATCGCCTAAGCCCAGGAGTTGGAGGTTGCTGTGAGCTGTGATGCCACAGCACTCTACTGAGGGCGATAAAGTGAGACTCCACCTCTACGAAAAAAAAAAAATTAAATTGGTTCAAAAAAGACAACCCTAAAAACCTCAATATGGGAGTCAGGAGACAGATTTTTGTTTGTTCGTTTGTTTTTGCTTTACAACAGATCTGGGTCTTAGGATGATTATCACAATTTGTACTGGGCTCATTTTTCTCATACATAGAATGAAGATATACTTATAACTGGTGGATTTCTAATGTTCTTTTTGCCATAAAATTATGTGATATTTAGACTGCCTATAAAAAGTCTTATGTATTAAAGTATTTAATCTCCAGGGGCCCCAGGATATGGAGCTCACCACTTCCCTTCACCATTGACTGTTGAAATGAAATTGTGCTTATACCTGTGGCCCTTCCCACACACAGGATCCCAGTAAATAAACAACTGCACACTCACTGAGAGAAAAACATAATTCAATTCAAATAGAGGATAGGGAGAGGGAAGTAGAAGAGAGGAGTAAGGAGGGGGATTGGTAAACGCTCACCTAAGGGGTACACTCTCTGAGTGAACGACTCAACTAGAACTAGAACTGTACTTAACAACAGCAAGCAATGTAACCTCATCAATGTTATCCTCATATTAATCTGAATATTTTTTAAAAGTATTTAATCTCATTTTGCCTGCTATAACAAATTATACCAGATTAAAAATATAAACTTTGCAGATGTTCAGTTGAATTTTAGTTATAGGCATAGGTAGCTTTAATATCATTTTGATATTTGCAAATAAAAAATATAAAATAGAATCTCTGATTTATTCTTATTAAAATTAAATAATTTGTGAATATCAAAGTAAAAATTAAGTACAAATATAACTAGTTAATTATTTGAAACCTTATATATTTCAAAGAAACAAATGCATATCTTGTTGAAATTCCCTTGGTACCCTTTGCCTCAGAAAAGCATTTTAGTGATGACTCAATTTGGAAGGAAGAGATTATTTCAGGGCTCCCTCAGCTATGTGAATGGGCTGTTAGATTGTCTATATTTGGCTTTATAAAATGATCTAATCTCACAAGAATGTATTGGTTATTGTGAACTAAGACCTAGGATCAGTGTGAGAATGGGAGTCAATAATTTATTTCTGAAATAACTTTGCAATGGACTTACAAAAAATAAATGAGATTTTAGATAGACGGGCTTTCCTTTAGGGATTTTCCTGTTAATGCTGTTGTTGACTGTGTTGGACCTTCACAAAGAAGAATGAATTCACTGCATGGATGGTCCAGAAACTTTTTAAAAAGACTTCTATGGGAAAATGCTACTTTTTAATGTACGGTTATATGTTAAAGGACATGCTATTTTCAAAGATTATTAATATTCTGCTTACCTTAAATAGATCATAAATTAGAAGCTAAATTGCCGAGAATTTTTACATTATATAGTAACATACTGTCTAGCCTCAGAAATAATTTTTGGAAAGCCACATCTTGGTGTCATCAGTATGAAGACCGTTCTAAATGTACATTGACTCTCTTAGATAGTCTAAAAGTCACTTTTTCGGCAAATTTATGATATAGTTTTGGCTAGTCAATAATAACAGAATGAATGAAATGAAATTGAGTTGTTATTATTTTCTTACTGTATGACAGTGGTTCTGATGACAATTGATGAAGTAGTTTCCCATAAGACAAATGCTGGTAAAATTATGGAAAGCTTTTTACATATATTTTTTTTCATTCTCAAGGTAGATAATTTGTTAAAATAAAATAGTCTAAATTATTTTCACTTCACTGTAGAAATCATAGATATTGGCTCGGTGCCTGTGGCTCAATGGTTTAAGGCACCAGCCACGTACACCTGAGCTGGGGGATTCAAATCCAGCCTGGGCCCGCCAAACAACAATGACAGCTGCAACCAAAAAAAAAAATGGCCAGGCGTTGTAGCGGGCTCCTGTAGTCCCGGCTACTTGGAAGGAAGAGGCAAGAGACTCGCTGGAGCCCAGGAATTGAAGGTTGTTGTGAGCTGTGATGCCATGGCACTCTATCTGGGGCAACAGCTTGAGGCTCTGTCTCAAAAAAATAAAAAAAAGAAGTCATAGATATCATAGCCATATATAAGAGAATTTAATTGATAACCAGAAATAAGACATTCTTTTTACCTTCTCAGATTTTCCCCAGTAATTTCACTCCAATTGAACAAGATACAACACTAAGTACACCTGCATGAACAAGTCCTGGATTTCCTACTGGGCTCACCAATTTTCTCATAGAGCCCCATAACTATATCTTTCATGACAACAAAATAAATGTATTAGGAGAACTGAGGTATTCCTCAAATGTGTCACTTGTGTAGAATGATGTCACGACTTCTAATATCCACTTCTGTTGTTATAGATTTTAAAACAAAACCTATTAAGGACAGTTTTATAGTCTTATTAGATGACTTCTTATTTGAAGTAACCCATCCCACAACAAAATAGTAAATTATCTAACACCAGCAAACCAGAATATTGTGCAAAGCTTCATTTGCTTCTGCTACTGTCACAAATAACCTTCATCCACACAAAACAATACCATCAATTGTCTTCTGAAAAGTGGAGAGGTCATATCCTAACGTGATTTTACTTCACTTTCAACTGTTTTATTCTTGGGCACGACAGCCAGCCTCTATTCAGTAGGATGGTCATACCCAGTCTTATTGTACTCTACACCACAGGACAACAAAGTTGATAAATGCAAATGTTAACCATAGTAATTTATGAGATGGGCAGCTGTTTCATGTACCTGCAGAAAAAAAGATGCATTTAGATATGCCTAGGCCAAAGAAAATTTTGTCATGAAACAAAATATAATTTAGGTGTAGCTATATCTGTTCATAAGTGCTTAAGAAAACATTGTAAAACACGCAATAAATGAAGAAAAACATAATACAAAGGCCATTGTTTTTCTGAAGCATGAATCTAAAGAATTCACTTGATTTGTTGAGATTCCACTGACTTAGGAACTATGCCGCTTACTTCTGATAAATCAGTGAACAAAACAGACAAAGACCCTTGCCAATTTGAAATTTAACTTATATGATGGAAGAAAGACAGAAAATATTAAAAATGATATATGAATAAGATTTTTGGTCATCTGATCATATTCCAAGTAAAGGAATTATAGGGTCAAATGGCAAGTCTATTTTTAGGTCTCTGAGTATTCTACAAAAATAATCATTATTATAACCAAGTAAAATGCATAAATTAATAATATAGTTGGTAAAATACTAGCTCTTTGTCAAATTTTCCTCACCTCAGAAACATAGATTCTGGATTAGACCCTTAGCTGTTTGTAATTGATTAAAAGTAGGTTTATTCTGAACACAAATCCAGTGATTTGTATGTGTATGTTGAGCTACAAGTTTAATGATAATTATCCTCTGAATTGAAGAATTATCCTAACTATAAGCATACTTTTATAAACATTGGTGTGAATTTCCAGAATAGTAGTAACAATTTCTACCAATAATTAGCTAAAATTGCTATTTTATAATTTATCTAAATCCAATGAGAATAGCTTGAATAAGTTAGATTAAGACAAAAGCACTATCATTTTATACAGGAATATAAAACAATATAGAAATGCAGAAATATTTCTTTTAAAATTATGCACCCGTTGGACAATGGATTTGATAGAGTGAGAGCATTAGTCCATACTTTTACCATATAACATGAAGGAGAGGGAATGTTGGTTTTCTTCAAAGCCATAATCTTGTCTATATAACTGTAGATTTATAAGCCATGTTCTAATCCCTCTTGATTTTCTGTTCTGTTATTTTCCATTACTGCTTCCACAAGGAGATTGTTTAGTTGTGTATTCCTCATGTCACACTCAGCTGAAGTATCACTGACTGGAAGACCACCTACACCCTGACACATTCATACACAAATGAATGGATGTGAGGAAAGTTGTGCATCCATTAGGCAGAGCATTCATTTTGATGTTATTCATCTATCAAATATACTTAGACATATCAGTTCTCTGAAGGCTTGTTTACTGAGAAATGACACTTGCTCTTAGATGGGAAAATGAAAGATATTTTTGCTGTCAATGAGTTTAAAAGCTTTTATGCAGAAGTCTGAAAAATGAGAACACACCTCATTTTGCCATTGTCTTATTTTGTGTCACTTTCACAGTGAATTCTTTCAGTGAGCTGTATTCATAATATGATCAGAAAGAAAATGCAAACACATGCATACTACCTTTGCATTGCCTTAGTTTATCTGTACAGAGAAATGTACAGAAATTGAAGTCATCAGTGACTTAGACATTTCCAGTTGCATGTCATCTTTTTAAAAAATAATAAAGAAGTGATAAAAAAATAATTATTTATAAAAGTGATAAATATAAAATGTCAGTTTCCATTTGCTATTAAAAATGTACTAACTTATATGTTGTGGCCATTAAGGGGAAACTAGAAGGGCAAGTCAGCTGAAACAGTGGTCAGGAATATGGTCTAGTTTGCGAAGATGTTAAGATGTTTGCTGGATGGTATAAGCTCTTTGGGAAAGTGGGAGAGAAGTATAACACTTAGAGGTGACCACGGAGAGTTAGCAATGAAAAGAGAAAAAGGAATGTTTTGATTTTAAAAATGACAGATGTGAATATTTGGAGGAAGAAAAGAACAACAACAAAAAAATACCTTCAAGGAAAGAGTCATGGTCACTGTAGCATAAAGAATACAAAAACTTGTACTGAGCTAGGTCATGCAGAGCCTTGCAAGTTTTGTCAACAGTTTTATAGCTTAACTTAAGGGAAAAAAGCTAACACCATAGAATTTTAAGTAGAATGATGATAAAAATCATGAAATGTAATTTTAAAAGGACCATTTGGCTGCCATTGGAGAAGAGATAAGCCTATGGCTACTTCAGTGGACCAGTCTAAGGATAGATGATTTACACTGGAGCTGGGGAACAAATATAGACAAAGCTAGAATAGCACATTTGAGCCAGGGAAGGAAGGAGTACATATAGAAACTGCAGATATTATGATAGTTATTTTCATGTGCATTATCTCATTGAAATCCCAAATTGTAGGAATTATAATGCCATTTTTCAATCTGTAAAAACTGGAAGCTTAGAGAAATTGGCAGACCTGATAATAAACTTAAAACTACATGTGTTAAAAAATCCACCATTTGCAAAATAAGAGCCAACTTTTTTGCTACAACCTTTAATGTAATATATTTTGCATTTAATTAATATATTTTTATCTCAGATTAGTTTATTTCTGCCTTGCAGAAATGAATTCAAATGAAGTTAAAACTTAAAATCATGTGTAAATTAAAGATATTCCCTACACTTAAGGATTAAAAGAAGATAAATTATGCATCAGAACCTCCGCAAGTTGACCACCTAAGGGACTATAATGAACTGGTCAACATATGGAGGTGGTTGGCATAATGAACTAGGCTGTTATCTGGGTGACTATACTAATACATGTGGTGCATACTGTACTTGTCCAGTCTGTGAAAATTAGGTCATCTCAAAGAGGTGGTCCATGTAAGGTGCTGGTGACCAGACATACACCACATGCATGTATCAGTATATTAGGCTTGTTCCTTATGTTGACCACTTCTGTATGCTGACCAGTTTGTTATTGTCCCTTGGGTGGTCAAGTTGCAAAGGTTCAACTGTGCTCACAATCCACCTTTATTCTGTCTGCTTTTATTGGCTAAATTATGCATCTGCCCAGGGGCAGCCATTGAGTTGCAATATAGTAGTTTTTCAATTGACTAACTCATCTGTCATCAAAGCTTTGAAAAAGTCATTCTGAGTCTCCAGGGAGTTGTTCAAAAGTGAAGTCTTTATTGAAAGAGATTGAATGTATAAAAGGCAAAATGGGCAGACATTTATAAGAATAGAATCCTGACCAAGACACTCTGCAGCAACCAGAGCAAATCTTGGCCAACAATTGCCAGTTCCCTGTTTTTTGCATCACTTCCAACTCAGAACCAACCAGAAAAGGCCCATCTGTTTCCAAAATCAATGAGATAAGATGTGTTTCTACTGAGCTCTCCTTGAGTCTCCCCATGCCATACTGTGCCTATCAGAGCACACTGGAAGCCTTTCTTCTTTCTCTATAAGTCTTTCCCATTTCACAGTCTGCCTTCAGTCTCTGCCAAATGCAAGTGATGGTGGCTGACTCCCTTTCTATAGCAAGTTCTAAGTAATAACTCATTTCTGTTTGTTCTCATTTGATTTATCTTCAGCTATCTCTTAAAGCAGTAGTCTGAGAGCTATAAGGGAAAAAGAAGGAAGGGGCAGGGTTGTTGGACAGAACTAATTAGGGGGCTACCTTCTCAAGACCGATCACATGGAGATGAGACAGGGCCAATTACCCAGCATCCAGCAGTACCACCCAGCAGAGTGTGCAGCTGACTCTGTTAGGAGTAGAGGATCTTCCCTAGAGATAGAAAGGGAAAGAAAGGATGCTACTGAGGCATGGACAAGGAGGAATGGCTTAGACTAGAGTGCAGCACTGTAAAAACTCAGCACAACTATTAAATACACAGTGTTAGGCAGCCACCTTGCCTAATTGACTCCCTATTTTTCCTACACACTCTTTTTGTCCTTTTATGTGATTCAGATGTAAGTCTTTAATCATATATAAATGTTCAAATATATTTTTCTCAACCTGAGTCATGTATTTTCATTCTCATGAGCATCTTTTACAGAGAAATTTAAAAAGAAATGTAGTCTAAACATTTTTCTTTTATATTTTATAGTCATCATGTAATCTTTCTCTCTTCTCTTTTTGGAACCCTAACTGCATTTATGTTTTTCCATTTGCATTTCCCCAAAGCTCACTGGGGATCTAATCACTTTGTTCAGTCTTTTTTTTTTTTTTTTCTTTTTTCATTATATGTTTTATTTGGAATAGTTTCTACTTCAAGTTCTTTAAATTTACTGATCCTTTCTTCTTCATCTAAAACTTGAGGCCATCTCTCAACACAGTTCCAGAAATTTCTCTTTCTACTATTTGTCCCAGAAATCCTAGCTACCATGTCCTGCCAGAACACTGCACTTTGTCTCTTCAGCAGATCCAGACAGCCTCTGTCTGGAGTCCCTGCACTATGGCTTCACTCCATAATCTGAAGGACTCTGAAGACTAACTTTATTTCCTTTTTTTTACACATTGATTCTTTGATTAGTTCTAGTCCATAGGCTGCCAATGTATTTCACGAATTTTACCTAGTTTTCCTATCGTTTAAGGCAGCATGGTAAATCACATTCTTATTACTCCATGCTAATTTCAAAACTCCTTGATTTATTTATTTGCCTTTTTTTTTTTTTGCTTCACATCTTCTTCTTTTTTTTTTTCTTTTTGTATTGTTGGAGATTCATTGAGGGTACAAGAAACCAGGTTACACTGATTGCATTTGTTAGGCAAAATCCCTTTTACAATCATGTTTTGTACCCAAAAGATGTGGCACAAACCAAGACCCCACTCCCCTCGCTCTTTTTTTTGTTGTTGGGATTCATTGATGGTACGAAGAATCAGGTTACATTGATTGCATTTGTTAGATAAAGACCCTCTTATAATTGTGTCCTGCATCCAAAAGATGTACCACACACCATAACCCCCCTTTTCCTTCCCTCTCTCCTCTCCCCATTCCTAACCCCTACCATGTACTAAGTTATTAATTGTCCTCATATGAGAATTGAGTACATAGGATTCTTGCTTCTCCATTCTTGTGATGCTTTACTAAGAATAATGCTTTCCACTTCCATCTGGGTTAATACAAAAGATGTAAAGTCTCTGTTGTTTTTAGTGGCTGGATAGTATTCCATGATGTACAAATGAGTATGAGTATGAGTATGCAGATTCCTGTTGTTACTGAGTTCAACTTTTATTCCATAATGGTCTGAGAAGATGCAAGGAACCAAAGACGAATGGTTAATAAACATACAAAAATGTTCATCGTCCCTAATTATTAGAGAAATACAAATCAAAGGTTTGTTTTTAACCTCCAAAAACAAAATAACTTTCAACCCAAGATCCTGTATCTGCTAAACTGAATTTAATTTATGATGGAGAAATTAAATACTTTAATGACATTCACATGTTGAAGAAATTTGCCATAAGTAAACCAGGTCTCCAGTATATTCTCACACCTGTCCTCCATAATGAACCAGCACAATCCTCTACCACCAAAGTAAACTCACTCAGAAACTTTTGATCAAATTCCAACTTTTACAGTGGTGAAAGGATTAAAAATGTCCACTGGACTTTTGAAAAACTCGATACCCAAAATTCTACCAGGCTTATCAACATTTTCAATTAATGTGAATGGCTTAAATTGTCCTCTAAAGAGGCACAGGTTGGCTGACTGGATACAAGAAATTCAGGCCAGATATCTGCTGTATACAAGAATCTCATTTTACCTTAAAAGATAAACATAGACTCAGGGTGAAGGGATGGTCATCTATAATTCAGGCAAATTGCAATCAGAAAAAGCAGGTGTTGCAATTTTATTTGTAGATACAATAGGCTTCAAATCAACAAAAGTAAGGAAAGATAAGAATGGTCACTTCATATTTGTTAAGGGTAATACAGGACATGATGAGATTTCAATTATTAACATTTATACACCAAACTAGAATGTGCCTCAATTTATAAGAGAGACTCTAACCAACATGAACAACTTGATTTCCTCCAGCAACATAATAGTCAGAGATTTTAACATCCCTTTTAGCAGGGGTAGATAGATTCTACAATAAGAAACTAAGCAAAAAATTTTAGACTTAAACTTAACCATTCAACAATTGGGTTTAACAGACATCTAAAGAACATTCCATCATAATGAAACTGAATACACATTCTTCTCATCAGCCCATGGAACATCCTCCAAAATTTATCACATCTCAGGTCACAAGTCTAACCTCAGCAAATTTAAAATAATATAAATTATTCCTTGCATCTTCTCAGACCATCATGGAATAAAAGTTATACTCAGTAACAACAGGAATCTGCATACTCGTATAAAAACATAGAAACTAAATAATCTTACGCTGAATGATAGCAGGGTCATAGACAAGATTAAGAAGGAAATTGCCCTGGCCAGCGGGGACATTCAACAAGGGCCCGAGGGGAAGTCAACCTGGATGAGAGACAAACTAGACACAGAGAAGGAGACCAAGTTGAGAATCTGATCAAGGTCTCAAATTTTATTTTTTACAATGCAGCTTATATAGGGGTAAAAAGAAGGAAGCAGCCCTAGCTGACATGATCAGGGCTGTTGGGTTACTAGGATCCCTAACCGCAGAATGCTTTCTGGTAAAGGTCATGGGTGGGGAATTTCTAAGAAGAAGTGGAGTGTTAAGCCAAGGAGGATATGTTGCCATGGCAGTTGTCAACCCTTGGTGCAATGGGCTAACCACAGGCTGGGTCAGTTTGACTTTTGGGAAATGGGACAGGCTTGAAGAAGTGGAAGTAAAAGTTTAAGATTAGGCCTAGACAAAATGGTGAGACCATTGTCTCTATGGCTCCTGACAGGAAACTACCAAATTTTGGGAACAAAGCAATAATGAAGGCACAAATTACCAGAACCTCTGAGATACCACAAAGACAGTCCTAAGAGAGAAATTTATAGCATTGCAAGTCTTCCTGAATAGAATGGAAAGAGATGAAGTTAACAATTTAATGGTATATCTCAAGCAACTGGAAAAGGAAGAACATTCCAATTCCAAACCCAGAGGAAGAAAAGAAATAACCAAAATTAGAGCAGAATTAAATGAAATTGAAAAAAAAAGATCAATAAATCAAAAAGTTAGTTTTCTGAAAAGGTAAATAGAATAGATAAACCTTTGGGTAACCTAAATAAATAAAGAGTAAATAAAAGAGTAAAATCTCTAATTTCATCAATCAAGAATGATAAAGGCAAAATAACAACAGACTCCTCGGAAATTAAAAAGATCAGCTCAGCGCCTGTAGCTCAAGCAGCTAAGGGGGCAGTCACATACACCAGAGCTGGTGGGTTCAAATCTAGCCTGGGCCTGCCAAACATCAATGACAACTACAACCAAAAAATTGCTGGGCGTTGTGGAGGTTGCCTATATCTCAACTACTTGGGAGGCTGAGGTAAGAAAATCACCCATAATTTGGAGGTTGCTGTGAGCTGTGATGCCATGACACTCTACCCAGGGCAATAGCTTGAGGCTCTGTCTCAAAAAAAAAAAAAAATACTCAGTAAATATTACAAGAAACTCTATTCTCAGAAATACAAAAATCTGAAGGAAATAGACCAATATTTGGAAGCATGCCACCTGCCTAGACTTAGCCAGAATGAACTGGAAATGTTGAATAGGCCTATATCAACCTCTGAAATAGCATCAACTATCCAAAATCTCCCTGAAAAGAAAAGTCCAGGACCAGATGGCTTCACATAAGAATTCTACCAATCATTAAAAAAGGAACTAGCACCTATATTACTCAACCGAAAAAAGAAGGACTATTACCCAACAAATTCTATGAAGCAAACATCACCTTGATCACCAAACCAGGAAAAACCCAACAAAAAAAGAAAATTATAGACCAATATCACTAATGAATATTAATGCAAAAATATTCAATAAGATCCTAGCAAAAGAATCCAGCAACACATCAAACAAATTATACACCATGACCAAGTGGGTTTTATCCCAGTGTCTCAAGGCTGGTTCATTATACGTAAATCTGTAAATATAATTCATCACATAAACAAAATAGAAAACAAAGACCATATGATTCTCTCAATTGATGCAGAAAATGCTTTTGATAATATCCAGCATCTTTTCATGATCAGAACACTTAAGAAAATTGGTATGGAAGGAACATTTCTTAAATTGATAGAGGCCATCTACAGTAGACCCATAGCCAATATTGTCTTGAATGGAGTTAAATTGAAATCATTTCCACTCAGATCAGGCACCAGGCAAGGTTGACCATTGTCTCCTCTGCTTTTTAACCTTGTAATGGAAGTCTTAGCCATCAAAATCAGGCAAGAAAAGGTGATCAAAACTATCCATATAGGGTCAGAGGAGATCAAACTTTCACTCTTCACACATAATATGATTGCATATCTGGAAAACCCCAGATTCAACTACAAAACTCTTAGAAGTGATCAAGGAATACAGCAACATCTCAGGTTACAAAATCAATACTCACAAATCTGTAGCCTTTATATGTACAAACAATAGTAAAGCTGAGAAAACAGTCAAGGACTCTATTCCTTTTACAGTAGGGCCAAAGAAGATGAAATATTTGGGAGTTTAACTAAGGACACGTAAGATCTCCATAAAGAGAACTATGAAACTCTAAGAAAAGAAATAGCTGAAGATATTAACAAATGGAAAAACATACCATGCTCATGGCTGAAAGAATCAACATTGTTAAAATGTCCATATTACCCAGAGCAATATACAATTTTAGTGCAATCCCTATTGCATTAAAAAGCAACTAAAGCACCACTGTCATACTTTAAAGACCTCAAAAAAAAAAAAAAAAAAAAAACTTCAATTCATATGGAATCAGAAAAAAACCTCGAATAGCCAAGACACTACTCAGAAATAAAAACAAAGCAGGAGGAACTATGCTACCAGACCTCAGATTATACTATAAATCGATAGTGATCAAAACAGCATGGTCCTGGCACAAAAAGAGAGAGATAGATGTATGGAACAAAATAGAGAACCAAGAGATGAACCCAGGTACTTACCGTCTTTCTATCTTCAATAAGCTATTAAAGGCATTCAGTGGGGAAAAGACTCCCAATTTAACAAATAGTGCTGGGTGAAATGACTGGCAACCTGTAGAAGACTGAAATTGGACCCATACCTTTCACCATTAACTAATATAGACTCTCACTGGATTATAGATTTAAACTTAAGACATAAAACTATAAAAATACTAGAAGAAAGTGCAGGGAAAACACTTGAAGAAATTGGCTTGGGAGAATATTTTAGGAAGAGGACCCCCTGGGCAACTGAAGCAACACCAAAAATACGTTACTGGGATCTGATCAAACTAAAAAGCTTCTGCAAAGCCAAGAACACAGTAAGTAAAGCAAGCAGACAACCCTCAGAATGGGAGAAGATATTTGCAGGTTATGTCTCTGACAAAAGTTTAATAACCAGAATCCACAGAGAACTCAAATGTATTGGCAAGAAAAGAACAAGTGATCCCATCTCAGTGTGGGCAAGGGACTTGAATAGAAACTTCTCTGAAGAAGACAGGCACATGGCCTATAGACACATGAAAAAAATTCTCATCATCCTTAATCATCAGAGAAATGCAAATCAAAACTACTTTGAGATATCATCTAAATCCAGTAAGATTAGGCCACATCACAAAATCCCAAAACCACAGATGTTGGCATGGGTGTGGAGAAAAGGGAACACTTCTGGGTGGTGCCTGTGGCTCAAGGAGTAGGGTGCCAGCCCCATATACCAGGGGAGGCAGGTTCAAGCTCGGCCCCGGGCAAAACTGCAAAATAAATAAATAAATTAATTAATAAATAGAAAAGGGAACACCTCAGCACTGCTGGTGGGAATGCAAACTAATACATTCCTTTTGGAACAATGTTTGGAGATCACTTAGGGATCTGAAAATAGACCTGCCATTTGATCCTTCAAATCCTCTATTAGGTATATATCCAGAGGACCAAAAATCAGTTTATAACAAAGATATTTGCACCAAAATGTTTATTTCAACCCATTTCATAATTGCTAAGTCATGGAAGACGCTCAAGTGCTCATCAACCCAAGAACGGATTAATAAATTGTGGTATTTGGACACTATGGAATATTATGCAGCCTTAAAAAAGTTGGAGACTTTACTTCTTTCATGTTTACATGGATGAACCAGGAATATATTCTTCTTAGCAAAGTATCTCAAGAATGGAAGAAAAAGTATCTAATGTACTCAGTCCTACTATGAAACTGATTTATAAAACCCACACTTCCATACGCTATAACCCAACTATATCCCAAAATGGAGGAGAAAGAGGAGAGTGAGGGGAGGAGGGAAGATGGGTGCAATGAGGGTAATTTGTGGGAAAACACCTACGGTGCATTTCACAAGGGTTCTTGTTAAATCTACTAAGGGTAGAATATTAATATCTTAACACAATAACTAAGAAAATGTGGTGAAGGCTATGTTAACTAGTTTCATGAAAGTGTTTCAAATTATAGATAAAACCAGCACATCGCACCCCATAAATGCATTAATGTATGCAGCTGTGATTTAATAAAAAATATATTTTTTATTTTTTTGTTTATGTTTTATCATGCTGTCATAAATTGAGCAAGTTATGCTTATGTAACTGCTAATATATTTGACATTTTAAAAATATATATAAAAATACTATTTTGTGTAATTAACTTAGAGCTCCAACTTTTTTTTCTGATTATAACTGTATTTGTGACAATATAATTATTGCTTAATTCTCTAGTTATGTATAAAGTGCTCTGTTGGCTGCAACTCTACAATGCTGACAGAGTAGTCCAAGTCAAAATAACAGTTGTTCTTTTGTACTTATAAGAAACTCAAGATTACATCCTGGTGACAAGTTATCCAACTTACACATTACTTAGAAATTATTCATGTCAGGAGTAGAAACTAAATTAACTATTCACTGACTGTATTTATGCCAAGTATCCTCTTAATTTAGTATTGTCAGTAAAGAGAAAAAATGTACAGATAATTTTAACTTAAATATGAGACACATTTATAGTTTTTTATATTTTATTTCACCTCTTTTAGTTTTTAAAAATCTATTTATACTGTACTTTGTAGGATATGTGATTATCCTCTATAGTGCATTAAAAAGAAAAAAATTAATGAAAAAACTATATTATTGAGATATATTTAAGTTAAAGATTGTTGATTAAGTTTTTCTTATATTTTGTGCATTTATTCATTCTGCCAATATTTATTTTAGACCTACTATGTGCCAGATTGTTGCAGGAGCTGGACATACAGTAATAAATGAAATAGAAAGAAGAAATAGCTTTCCTTTTAATTGCTTTAATTTTAGTTGCACAAGTGATCAATAAAGAAAATATATAAATAATACAATACATTAGAATACAGTAGGTGTTATTTTCCATCCTTCTTTGTAAAAGACAGTCTTCTGAAAAAAAGAAAAAGTCAAATTAAACAGCTATGGCTATTGCTCTAGTAAAACTGAAATTTCTTTTTCTTCTGCTGAACATTTGCATGAGCACATGGTTTGGCCAGGCTATTGCTACTTAGCTTCGGGATGACTCTATGCCTTCCTGTCTTCACTCATTGAACTGTGCTCCCTACACTGTAAATGTAACCTGTTCTCACTGACAGTTGGAAATGTCCTTCCTCCACTTATTCACTAGGAGATCTTTCCAATCATATTAAAATAGATTGTTGGCTATAATTGAATTTAAAATCATTCTCCAGGATGCAGGCTCTCATCCTGTGGTTATTTATTATTGTGACATGGATATTTGAACTTACTGTCCTTGTCTATATGTTTCCATATTCCAGTATTCTCATTTATCTTTAAGCCTCCTCTGTTATGTTCAAGTCCTGCTTTTATTTCCTATGCATACTTCACTACAATTAGAACACTACAATTTCATTCTAATATTATTATGAGGTTAAAAAAATGAATATATCTGTTTAGTAATAATTATTATATGAGGGTTTTGTTTGTTTGTTTTTTAGATAGAGTCTTAAGCTATTGCCTTGGGTAGAGTGCTGTGGCGTCTTAGCTCACAGCAACCTCCACCTCTTGGGCTCAAGAGATCCTCTTGCCTTAGTTTTTTCTGTCATTTTTTTTTTTAGTAGCGATGTGGTCTTGCTTTTGCTCAGGTTGGTGTCAAACTAGTGAGCTCAAACAATCCACAGGCTTTGGCCTCCTGGACTATTAGGATTACAGGAGTGAGCCACTGAGCCCAGCCTTATATGGCGTTTTGTATTGTTTTGTTCTGTTTTATTTTGGGTGGCATATCTTACATTTAAGTATTCTTTATTTTTCGTTAACAATCTCTCTCATACACATCTGTTAGGTCTTTCAGAAGAACTATAAAAAAAGATAAAATCATGAAAATTAATATATAGCAAATACATTAATCAATATGTAGTCAGTCAGATACCTAAATTACATACTCAGTTTGCCCCTTACGAATGTTAGAACTATATGTCTTTGGTTTGAAACAGTTGATTTAAAATAGCTGGTTTTATTTTCAGAAGAAATATCAGACTCTTCTATTCTGGTGGTTAGTTTGGAAAGTCAAATCATCATTCCTATAAAATGAGATTAATAAATGTACACTAGATTCAGTGACTTGGTATGAGACACTATTGCTATCACATATAAACTAACAAAGAATAAAATGAATAAAATAGTTTAAGAGTATGTGTCTATGCTTTTTGAAACACAAAAAGACAATGTAAAGAATTGAATTTGTGAAAATATTTATCAAACATCAGAACTCACTATAAGTGAGAGATTATTTTCTATATTCTCATATTACTTGTCAGTTGATATTCACTTGATGTTATATCTACCTAGCACATGTAAGAATCAAATAATTATGATAAATAGAACAAATTATATTTTTAATGACTGCATATTTATTTACATTTTACCAATTTGTATGTGAATATTAATGAATGCATTTGGTGTCATAGAAAAATGTATTTTAATATAGTAATATAATAAATATAATATATATTCTATATAATTATATTAAATTAATATATTAATGAATATAATTATATATTATTGTATAATGTATTAATTGTATTAATAATTATATTTTAATGTTACATTAAAATGTATTTTAATATAATATATTAAATATATTTTATTATGATGATAATATATTATACTATATAATAATATTATATTAAATATATATTTAATATTATTATATATTATATTAAATGATTATATTTAATATCATTTGTTGCGTGACCGGGAGACACAAGGGGCTATAGCTTTGCCTCAGGTGTAGATCCGCAATGCAATGTTCAGAAGTGCAAGAAAAAGGCTACCACTCTTTTTGTGGCAAATAGCCAATTAACTTTATTTCTGACTACCTTATATACTTTGGCAGTCATGTGCACACTTAAATCTGTGATTTACAATATTCATTATTTGACTTTAAACTTAAATGGCAGATATCCTGTCCCGGAAAACAGCATAATACTCTTCTACTTCTAAGTCTTAAAAAATCTACATAAAAGTAAGAGAGACAGAGCTGTAGGAGAACTATTTCCTCATGTACTCAACAAGTTAACCTTAAATGGGTCTTTGACTGTTACTCTACAGTGCTAAGATCTTTAGGCATTTGACAAAATGTGAAGACATTTTGTCAACCTCTGGACCACGCCT
Source organism: Arctocebus calabarensis (assembly GCA_963573935.1). Classification (NCBI taxonomy): domain Eukaryota; kingdom Metazoa; phylum Chordata; class Mammalia; order Primates; family Lorisidae; genus Arctocebus; species Arctocebus calabarensis. The sequence goes on from CAUYON010167320.1 coordinate 39,928, forward strand.
CCAGGCTTGCACCTAGGAGACAATGGCTGCAAAACTTCAAAGTATCTGTTCCCCGATGACCAGAAAACAGTCTTTGTGTTTGCCCCAGGGTTGCCCAAATCTATTGCTTTTTCTGTGAAGGCAAAAGCCAGTTTAACCCATTAGTGGCTTACTCAATTGAGAAGTACATGAGACATACATGTGGGGATTTCTAACCCCACAATCATTATATATTATATTAAATATATATAATATATAACATATATTATATAATAATTAAAAATATATAAACAAGGACATTGTATTTTATAGGGTATATTGCTACTGAAAGTTTTTGATAGATGAAATAGACTCTGAAAATTGCATGGTTTTACTTTTTCAGTGGCTGTAATATTTGCTCTTATGTGTTAACTTTGTTAGGCTATATATATAACAGATGTTGATATAAACCACATTTATTTTATAGCTTGAAGTAACATCAACAATCAGTTGACTTCAGGCAAAGAGGATTATCCTCAATAATGTGGGAGGGTCTCATTAAATCTGTTAAAGGCCTTAAGAGCAAGAATTGAAGTTTCTTGAAAAAGAACTATGTCCACATTGCTCAAGACAAGTATTAATTCCTGACTCAATTTTCATTTGCTAGCCTGTTCTACAACTTTCAGACTAACTAGCTCTTCCAATGGTATGAGCCAATTGCTTAAAATAAATTTTTGTGTTTTTCTCTCTTTCAATATTTTAGTGGTTCTCTTTTTCTGAAGAACCATAACTAATTTTGTGGATATTAGAATTGAAATCACAAAGAACTGATGTCAGAAAATTATTCTAATAACAGATAACCCAGACTATTTAACAAATTTCCAAACCAAGTTAAATAAACTTAGAGATTTTTAAATTATAAGTTTAAATTATAATTATTTATGAAGGTCCTCTGTAATTATTCAAATCAATTTATTTTTGTGAATTAGTTAGGGATTTTTTCCATAACAACATATTAGTTGAAGCTATTTATTATTAACACTGCAAAACTTAATATATTTCACCAATTCTATCATAGTGTAGAAATGAGAAGAAAGAAGATCAGAAGAACAAATGGTCTGGCCTACATTTTCTGCATAATTCTGATTTTCTGCATAATTGTAGCATCAACCTAGAATGGACCATATGTGATAAGGGAAAATCTCAAAGCCCCACCTCATTGTCAGTTTGTGACTTTTAAAAAAGACTTTCCAGCATGCAGCCCCCCAATTAACACAGGAAGGCTGAGGAGTAATGGTTGCTAAACTAGTAAACGTGTGGAGCTTAGACCCTGATCAGCCCAAGCTACAGCTGCTATGTTTGGGCATTAAGAAAACCAAACTTCATACTCATGAGCCTCCATTCGCTCCGTAAGGATCCAGAAGTTCTCACTATTCCATGGGAGCTTAGTAAGTCAACAGTTTTGCTACTAGAGCCTTAGGGGGTGGGAGCAAAGTACCTCCATAGTAAAATTATTAAATGATCACCTGCACCAAAGGAAAGATATTAGACACATAACTATCTGGTTACTGGTAATATCAATGTAAAAACAATATGAAGCTACTGGCCATAAAGACCAGAGCAAAAGGAGAATAACACAAAACTTCCAAATGTAGCAAATAACTATCTACAACCACTGTATCATGCAACCCTCCTTTCCTCCATAGAGACAGATATAAAGATTACAAGCTTCAGGAAGAGCATTTGCAGATTAGTATTTATCTGGAAGAGACGTTAAGCTGATAGAGAAGAAAATATATTAACCTAGTAAGTTAAAACGTATATTCTACCCTTATTCCCTCATGAGAAAAATGAAACTTGCTTAGATAACAAAGAAGGTCTATTTTCTTTGCATATGTGAGAAGTAGTGTATAAAATTTGAATTTTATTAAATATGTAGTAAAATAATTATTTAAAAAGTTTCTCTAATATTTGCTTGATAAAGAAATTAATAATTAAGTTGCACACTCAGAACCCTATGAAAACTAAAGTATGTCAACACATATTTAACATTATATACTACCTTCTATAGTGATAAATGTAAGGGATATTAATAAATACTCTTGTGATGAATTCTGAAAATATATATATGTGTATGTGTGTATGTATCTATATGTGTGGGTGTATATATATATATTTTGCATATATACACATATATATTTCTATTTAATGAAGCATCCCTCAACTTTAGTATAAGAATTTGTATCATTTAATAAAAAAGAATAAAAAAAGAATTTGTATGAACTCATGAGAAATTTAAATTCCATAAACCAGCTTCATGAGGATAATGCTGAGATATTTAATCCTTCAATTGCAAAAATAGTTGACTGTTTAGTGAGAAGATAATTTCAACTGATTGTTTTAGAAGGCAATATTAGAATTTCTCAACCTATGTGCTATTAAAAAAGTTGGTGGTTACATTAAAAGTCAAGTCCTCAAAATTCTACCCATTATTTGCTCTATCATCATTGCAAATGTAAAATATGTTATAATTTTAGTTTTCATAGGAAAAGTCAACGTTTAATAATTACTAATTTCTCGAGGATCAAAAAGATTATTTCAAAATCAAATAAAAACAAACATTGGGTTGATTTGCTATTAAAAAGTTAAGAATGAGAAAATTTGAGTGTTATTATCAATTTACAAGTTTTAAAAAAATTAAATAAAATACAGTGTATAAAACATATGAGAGTGTATCAACGCTTCTAGAGTGATTACAAGAGTCCCCTGTATGCCTGCCTCTTTACTCTCTGGGTACCTTTCAGAGATGCCTGCACGTTGACAAATCCCTTCAACTTACCTAGAGTAAAGTTGTCAGTTGTGTCATTCAAGGGATAGACCATTTTGTGAAATACACTTCTACAACTGAAGAGGCAATTTGCACCACATACTTACTTAATGTAGCCATTTATTCATAAGTACAAACTAAGAATCATCACAAATTTGATAGCAACTATAAACATGAAATAGATGGACCAAGATGAGCACATCGAACAAATGACCCAGAAGAAGCAGTCAGACTTCAGACACTGGACAGTAAAAAAAAGGACATTAAATATTCAAATTTGTATCTCTTGAGAAATCTAAGGCATGGTATCTATAAGAATATACTAGCTAATGTGAAAGAACAATCATAGAATAAAAAGAATATTTAGAAGTAAAAAAGTGTTAAAAAATCATTTAAAACTTCAAATGGACATTCTGTTTAATAAAGTATGTGGGACAAAATATGAAGCAGGTAATACAAATACTATACTTGACAAAATAGTTCAAAATGCAGAGGAGAAAAAGAAAAACAATATTGAACATGACAATGGAGGCAAGATTCTAGATTTACCTAATTAAAGGTCAAGAAGCATAAAGAAATATTGTGCAAGGAAGCTATAAACAAATAATAGAGAAAAGTAAACTAAAAACATAAAATTTTTTAATAGTCTTCAGAGTTAAGGGGTCAATTAGTAATGAGCCTATATTAATTTCACTATATTTCACTATATAGTGAAATTTTAAAAAAGAAAACATAGGCTATTTTAAAGGAAAAGAATCAGAATTCAGATTTCTCTGAATACTATGCACATAGTGTATTGCATTATTTTCTTTAAAGTTGGAAAAAAATTTAATCTATATACAGAGTTATCATTCTAACTCTCAAGTTTAAGAGAAAATGTCTATTTTTGGATCTGTAAATTTACCATCCATTATATGTGTGTGTTTTGTGTGTATGTGTGCATGTGTATGTGTATATTTGTATTCTAGATAACATGCCTGTATAAAATAATGTATTTTGCAAAATGGTAGTAAGTATAATCAAGAAGAAATGAAGAAAAATATCTATTGGCCATCGATAACTTCAGATGTTTTATGTATAGCAGCTGTAGTGAAATGGGATCACAATTTTGTCTCTGTAGGTCTACCCATGGTACTACCCAACAAAAGTTAGTTCTATGGTAAGGAACTACATGACTTGATGATTGTGACAGTATCTGGTTTATCCGGGCAGTTTCATATGCATGATCTCTTAATATTCCATAGCCAGGTGCTCAGCTTGCCCACTAGCATGCCAAGAGCAGGTATGTATAATGTTAGAGTCCACAGTTCGCTACTAGAGATGCCATGGCCTTGCACTATAACCCTTAGGAGCTATGGCAGCTATACTATCGAACCTTTCAAAAGAAAAAGGTAGTCTCTTTTTGCTACCCTAGATAATCTCCAGTATTAGGGAATCTGTCAGGTCCTATGATCGAAATTAAAGGGCTGCCCATCTCCCCCCATGCCAAGTCTTAAGAGTCTTTCATATAAAATCTATTGTGGCAGTATTATCACATGTAAAATATGTCCCTCCCCCACCCCCCCAGCAAAGCACAACAACTGCTAGGATTCTTTCTTGGTGGTAAAAAGCATGGATTCAATAACTAGTTTTTTATTTTGGAGCTATGACTCATAATCCCTAGACCAATGCACTCCTAAAAACTTCATCAACGAATCTTTGCGATGCTTAATCTCTCCCATCTTGGTGCACACATGGTTTATAATGCACTGCAAATGCTTCTTATTAATTGCTCATAGGTGTAGTTACTACAAAATCGCTATAGTGAACTGACATGACTCTTTGTAGACTCCATAGATAGCCTGGATCTCTTGGGACTATATTATGACAAAGAGCAACAACACTAAAGTTCCAGTAACATCAGAGTATGTCCAATCTGATGGCACATTCAAGAAACTGAGAAATGTTTATTAGACAGGTTTATGGATCAAGTGGGCACACGGTGAGGTAAAATTTGGATATGATTTAATTTATTATTTAATGCCTATATGTCTATACTCATCTAGGGAACCAAAATGGTGGTTCTCTATGTTACAGTCAACCCAGACAATTTACCAAATGCATTTTATAAACATATATGTGTATATATATGCATATACATACACACATATATATCTTTTTAAAATTTTTCTGTGTAAAAACTTCTGGTTGGAGAAAAACTGCCTCTTCCAGCCGCTATCTGTTGGCTCTGACACTTCAGAAATTTTACGTATAATAACAGAAGTTCAGTGAAATGGGATCACAGTGTGTCCTTGTGGATCTATCCATGGTGATTGGTTCACAAGTTCTATAATGAGTAATTTTATAACTTGGTTCTGGTAGTACTATCATAACTATCATTGACTTATGGGTTATGACTTTCTAGATTGTTATCTAGTCAATTCTTAGATAGCAAAGACTCAGCTGGAAGCCTGTCTTTGATATGAAAACAGTCCAGAGCCATACCCCTTCAAGCTGACTCATACACCCCAGGAGACAGTATTTCTATGTCTTTATCATTCCAGGGCAAGTGTGCATAGCAACTCCTGGCATGTCTTCTGTGAATTAGTGTGGCATGTAGGCATTTCATCTCGTGGACCTGGGAGTATAATAAACTTTGTTTCCTGGTATTTGTCTCTTCTTGGCACCAAGGACTGGTTTCATAGAAGACAATTTTTCCAGCGATGGTGTTGGGGGGTGGATGGGATAGGAGGCAGAGCTCGGGTGGTGATGAGAGTGATGGGCGGCAGCTAAAAGGGAGATGAGGTTTCCCTTTTTTGCATGCAACTCACCTTTATGGCCCATTTCCTAATGGATCACAGACTAAAACCTTTTTGGCACAGGGACCAGTTTCATGGAAGACAATTTTTCCATGAACTGGGGGTAGGAGATGGGGGTGGGAAGGATGGGACAGGAGGTAGAGCTCAGGCCATGATTTTATGTGGCTAGTTCTCAACAGGTCGTGCACTAGTAACTGATCTGCAGCCTGGGGGGTGGGAACCACAGCTTTAAAAGACGCAGACAGTCTCCTTTCCAATGTATGGTCATCTGAGCCCTTTTGATAAAAGAGTGGGTGAATCAGTAGTGTATGTGTATAGGATGTAGATGGATGGATGGAGAGATAGATAGATACTAAGTTTCTCAGTAATATATGTACGTATAAATGTATATGTTCTTAGTTCTGGAATGGTGTGTTTTGCCTTCAGCCTTGAACTTTAGAAAAGTCAATACTGAGATTTTAATAATGCTGGTTCCCCTCACCAATATGCTCCTTATTGCTTTAATAAATGGACTAACCTCTGGACCCTCTTCAGCAATGTAGTTAATTTGTGAGTTTTCTGGACTTCTATAGCAAATTCATTCTCGCATGCCACGTTTCTGATCCTTTTTATTCATTTCTCAATATATTACAAAGGCAGCTCTGCTGTCTCTACTTCATTTAATGAATATTGACACTTTCCCCAAGTATTCAGGAGGTGCTTTGTGAGAATATTAAATTCTTTGTCACCAGAGTGCTCCAGTGTAGACAAATTCTTGCTTATCTGGCTTTATATTCTGCACAACCTGTGGCACCCTGGTGATCTCTTCCAGAACGACTTCACTTATTCCTGTTTGCAGCCCCTTTCATATAAAAAACATTCTGTCCTGATTTAGGTACATCTCTTTCTGGTTAGTTTACATTTAAGACTTTACATTAAGATTTGATCTGGTTGCTTTACAGTTGAAAGAAGACAATCCCTGGACAAGTTCTAATGGGCTAAAGGGGGGGGCATAAACTCCCATGCATAGGGACTGAGGAAAATTCTCTGGGAAAAAAATATAGCCTTGAATTTTTTATCACCTAACTGGCCTAGCAGCTGGGGTTCAGTATATGCCACTCTGCAAAGGAAATTTAGACAGGAGAACAAGGGTTCCACTACCTGCTTTCTTAATGCAATGAAAGAGCTTGAGACTAGGAGATTAGCCTATGACCTGCCTGGTATTTATCTGATGCAGTAAAACAAACAAATGCTGTGATGTAATATTTCCTTGTCTAATTTTTATATAAGCTAAAACTCAAAAAATGAACAATGCATACCTACAATCTTTCTAATTATGACACACTTATAAAATGTGGAAAGAGAAGTTTTTTTCAAGTGCACCTAAATTATCACAGCCATTAAAGTACTGGCAGAGTCCAATGCATACTTTTTAATTAACCATCATTTGAATAATCATAAAGTAAATATTTTAAATTATATTGCAGCCTAACATTTGGTAGGTCATCTGAATCTTTTTTTGCCAAGTTATAGGTAACCACATTTTTTTTCATAAATCCCTGTATTAGAACAACATGAATGTGAAAATAACTCCAGCACAGTTGAAAGTCAACGTCCTGTACTTTCATGTAAGTATTAGATAACAGGCTCCATTTTATTCTTTGTGGGTGTGTGTGGTGTGTGTGTTTTCTATTTAATATTCTGATATCTTCATAATTCACGGAGATATTTTGTCCCTCCCTGTATCTCGTAGACCCCTCTCTAACAAAAATTGTGTGATAGTAGTCATGATTAGAAACCACACTCTTCATTTCTCACACCAGGTTGTAGATGGATCTCACTCCCCTACTCTTCCATGCTATCAGTCCTTCTCTCTCATTATGCGGGACCCCTCACAGGTCTTAGTGCTTGTGAGAGTGAATGTGCCCTCAACTCATAGGTGGATATTTTCTCTTATGCACCCTTGTTTTGGAAATGGACTGGAGCTGAACCACACTCCGTAGATTTTTCTCTTATACACCCTTGTTTTGGAAATGGACTGGAACTGAACCACACTCTGTAGAGCACATCAAATACCAAATAGCCAACATTATTTTCCCCTCCTAAATGAACACCACTGGAGACATTCTGTGTCCCTGAGGATCATCTGAATCTATAATACAGACTGTGCAGCCTCTACGCAGTGCAGAATCTAAAACATTTACAGATTAGAAAGTAAATAAGCATATAGTATATGCTAATTCTTTCCTTATGAATAGTTATTTTCTGTTTTCACTATTTAATGAAGATATGGACTGTGGCCTTTCTGTGAAAGTACAGTAATTAGGAATCAATTATACTTTACATTGAAACGCTGTTTATTCTGCCACTGTGGGGTAATTGGGAAATAATTATATTGTCATCTTTATGTACTTTGGCTACATTGAATCACAGCATTTTAGTGGTGACGCACTGGCACATTACACACACATTTGTTCATATTAGGTCATGGAATGTGGAGGCAGTGTGAGAAAACGGCTCACTTAGAATGAACTCCAAAGATAATGTGTGAGATCCAGCAACCACGCAAAGATAGTGAGAGCTTCTCAATTAATTTCCATTCCCGAAGCAATTAGTGCCACTTAATAGAACATGGTGTAATATCAGAAAATGGATCTGATTGCATTGCAGGTTTTCTTGATTTTTTTTTTTTAATTTGACTGCTAAAAGGAACTAAAAATTCAAATTAAAGGTTTTTGTAGGGATGGAGGTAAAGGTTTTTCTTTTTAGGAATAAAAATTTCCTTGAAAGTACAATGCCTTAAGAATAATGCACCAAAATAAGTTAATATAAACATTAATAAGTTGCCTTCAATTATCTTGTACAGATTTTATACTGGAAATTTTTAAGGAGGAATTATTCTCCCCTCATTTATGTAATTGGGAAGCAAAATCCTGTGATAGTAGAAAAATATTTAGTTTTAATCATTCTTTGTCTGGTTTTAATTTATTTCTAGCATGGGTACTGCTAACCAGGGCTCACAGGGAAAGCTAGAAGTGACAAACAATAAGCCATGATCTTAGCTGAAGATTTGGTAAGAATTCCATAAGAATTTCCACAGTAAGGGTACAGAGCTTACCTTTAAAAACAAAGCAAAGAGATCTAAAAGGCTCTACTTAAACAGGTTTATCAATAGAACCAATACCAGATCCATTATTTAGAAGGTCTGTTTCAACTGTTAGCAAGTGAGGGGGATTTGCCATGCAGACTGTGGGTTTTTTTTTTTTTTTTCATTTTCCTCCTTATTTGTTTTTCCTTTTCTCACTTTCTTTTTATCTTTAGAAGGAACATCAGTTATTTTAAGATAAATCACAGAATCTCATCACAAATAGGTGGTATTTAAAATGTAGCAGCAAAAAATGATTTGCTTATAAATTTACAAGTAGAAGAAAAGCTCATTAAATGATTTTTTTCAACTGCCAAGAGTAAATCTGTCTTGTATTGCTGAGAGTGCAGTCCTGATTTGCACCATCCTCAATCTGAGAGATCTATATACTATGACTATGGAAGTGTTCTCTGCCTTCCAATTGCACTTTTATCATGGTCAGGGTCAAAAACCACAAGCTTCTCAAAGTACCTGGAGCTCAAATATTTCATGAAAGTATTGTTCCAATTATAAATGGATATTATGCTATTTAAATGTGTACTTTTCTCCAATAAATGGGGAATTATATGTAATAGCAAGAGTTGTAGTCCTTAAAATAAATTGAAAGCATTGTTCCAGAGCTGCCTTCACTAATACCAATCCTATTATCTTCTTTCAGACCAGCCCACCAAATGAGGCGGTACAAACACCCTATAGACATCAAACTGTTCTAAAAGCCTGGTATACTTGATCACTGATTACACAATTACTTAAGGGGATGAACTTGAGAACAAAAGTAATCAAGTACAGGAGGTTTGTGTTTTAATAAGCAAACTAAATTAAGTAAAACAGAGTTATCACTGTGGCAGGAAGAATATAACAAAAATTATCTCAAATGTGACTCTGTAATCATTACTTAGTAGTAAACTAACTCACATCATTTAACAACAGAAAATGAGGACAATGGGCACAAATGTCTTTTTCCCTTCCTGAGATGCAGTTTGGTAATCTTTCCTTCATCTGTGGAATTGTAGAGTTAAATTTAACAAATGGTGAAAGAAATAAAATTATTTTAAATACCTTTTGCTAGAAAAAATTAATAAATTGTAAACATTATTACATATATTTACAATATTTTTTTCTGAAAGGCCAATTTACCAATAAAAATATATCACCCTGAGGATCCAGAATACTAATATTAGATTCAAATATCCTTGGAAAAGGAGAAAATAGAAAATCCAGTAATAGTTTTATGGTCATATAAGTTTTATAGGTCCTAGACTACAATTTTCTTCAGATGATTTTCAATGTTAACTTTAGAATATAGGCAGATTTTTCTCCCTGAATTATTCCATTTCTATCTGAGTAAAGCAACTTCCAGTTTCTATTATAGACATTTTCAGCAACAATTGAAATATGAAATTGAAACGTATATAGTCATTGCTATTTGAATATTTTTGACCTGAAAATGGCGGTTTCATAAGGTTTAATCCAGAATATTACCTACTACCTGTTTTCTGAAAAGGTTTCAGCAAGGCAATTTCACATTTAGTAAAAGTGAGGTACAACTCAGGCGGCACGCTGACGAATTCTCAGTAACATATTACGTCCATGTTATTGTTCAACCACCATGATGAACTTTGCCCCCCTGATCAACGTATCTCCATTCCTGCTGATAGGTTTTAGGTGGTTCTGTGCTGGGTTTTGAACAAATATACAAGATTTTAAAAATATTTTACAGTGGAGGAGAATGGTAGGACACACATACTGAAAGAATAATCAGAATGATTTTGTGAAGATCAGGAGAGTAAATCTAGCTCTCAGCAGAGCAGAGAGAATCAGGGCACCATCTCTCGTGTCCATTCATATCTAATGCAGTAATGACACTGGTCACGTATAAATAAGGATAACATGAAAACAACCAAACTTTTGACCTATTGCCAATCATTAATTTGTAACATGTTAGATCTCTTAATAAAGCCTCTTACAAATTCTTTGCATCAAACATTAAATCATGTCTGAGATTGATGCTTGGGGGTTTTTTTGCTGTATGTTCTTTTGTGGAATTCTGCTGTATTCTCACTGTAATTGATAATTCAATCTTCTTTTAGAAAATGTATCATTAACTTTAAAGAAAATATTATAAGATAAGATATTAGGAAATTAAAAAGTATCATTTTACTAGTTAAAAAATAAATGTATAAAGACATAATGTTGTACACAAGATCTCAGAGAAAGCTAGTAGAAAAAGCTGGAACTAGAATGCATATTTAAGGTTTCCTAAATTGGTTTTTAATCCAGTTAATTATGTCCCAACAATACACATCTGTTTAGGAAAATATACATGATTTTTCTGAATATTTTCTGGTTGTTACTATTGAATCTGAACTATCATTATAGCAACCTTACTCAACAACTCTTTTAAATCAGATGAATATAATTAGACCCATGACATTGGATATTCAGATGGGTAGGAGGTGGGGAGGGTTCGGTAGCTCATGCCTATAATCCTAGCACTCTGGGAGGCCAAGGCTAAAGGATCACTTGAGGTTAGGAATTCAAGACCAGCCTGAGCAAAAGTGAGACCACTGTCTCTACTAAAAATAGAAAAATTAGCCAGGCATTGTGGCACAGATCTGTAGTCCCAGCTACTCAGGAGGCTGAAGCTAGCAGACTGTTTGAACCTAGGAATCTGAGGTTGCTGTGAGTTATGTTGACACCAGTTAAAACTTTAGGTTAGCCTGGGCAACAGACTGAGACTCTGTCTCAAACAAACAACAACAACAACAAAAACAAGATAACTAACTCTAGGTGAGGTTTTTATACTTTTCTTTATCCTGATATTTCTCACTTACCCCATTATGATATAGTCTTTGTTATATAATACAGATTTCTAAATAATATTTTAATGTATATCTATGTTTATGTGTTTAAATATGCATTTGTATACATGTAGGTGTTTGGCTTTATGTCAAGAAGCAAATAATTATTTTGTGTATAAATTTTATCAAACACATTATTCTACAGACCTTTTTAGAAGTGTGGTCAGCTTGGTGGAAACACAATTTCAAGAATGAAAAAAAATTGACTCCTAAAGAAAATATTTTTAGAATGGTAAAAATATATGCTTAGTTTTCAGATCACTTCCTCTTCACTTGTTGTAATACTATATATACTTGGTGTTTGAATCATTTCTTCTTCGCTTCTTCTCTAAGAGAATGATCCCTCCTTAAAAAGTGTGAAATGAACAACCACACAACTCTTGGCATGCAACAGAAAAAATTAATAGGAGATTTTTAGTCACATATACTCACGACCTGAGTTACGGTGTGGAAGATATAAATACTGTGCCACACAAGTCACAAAGGCATGGCATGTTTCAGCAGAGTGAACAAGCAAGGGCTTTGGGAAAGGGTATACTTTTCCCCATATTTTAAGAATTTATTCCATGGCAAACACTTCTGTAACCATACCAACATCAAGAAATATAACATTATCATTAACCCCTATATGCACTACTATTCCCAATCACAAAATTATCTCTCTTCCAACAAGTACCATGTCCCCTCTATTTTTTATGGTTCTACTATATTCATTTTTTGATATTATATAATCATTACTTATTACAATTCATTCTAATTTCCACTTTGCCTTAGTTCTACAAGTGACTACATGGTCAGTGCTTACAATCTGTTAGTTTTCTAAGTCTTCCTAGTTATTTTTATTATCTGAAAGTCCTTTTTTGGGTAGCATGCATACATGATTTCATTTTTGTGTGATATAAAGTAAATTGGTGTTGAAACATCACCAATTTCTTGATTTTCTTTACGTTAAACCATTGTATTGCTTTCCCCCTTGAACAGCTAAAGGATATTTTGTTATTCTTTAATATCCACAAATTCTCTTTTTTCAGAGAGTCTAAGTTGATATTTCTGTCTCTGCATATTTATTTCAGATACATGATGTGCTCTTCATAATGCAATTTCACATCTTTTTTGTTTTTATTATTTCATTAAAATGTTATTAAATTATGGTAACAAGAGGTTAGAATACTCCTGGTCTGGCAGACAAATGAAACCATTAAGTTCAAGCTCTGGGAAAAGAAGCTGGGTCAGCTGATAGGGACTCTTATCAGGAAGGGAGCCTTTTTCACCATGTGAGAGCATTTCTGGTGGCAACAACACAGGAGCTGACAATTTTTGTGGGGCTCCAAGATGTTGAGACAAGATAAGAAATTTTAGGCCTAATTTTATAATTCATACTTTATTCCATGTTATCAAATAACCTCTTTGGGGATATGTAGCAGCCCATATCTATGGCTAGGAGGAGTGAGAGTTATAAGAAATACCTGTATAGCTCAATAATGGAACGCCTTGGCGGGAAGGGCATGGAGAGGGATGTAGCTCTCCTAACAAGCATGAGAGCTTGAGAAATGAGAGCAGTGGTGAATTGGCAGTCTCTACACCTGTGGTGTTGAGCTGCACGAAATGAGCCTTGTATTAGGCTGGTGGAGGAGGCAGTCAGGAGCATGCACATTCTACCACAGACCGGCTTACTCTGACTCTGTCTCCTCTCCACCTGCAGAAGGCCAGCACAGAGTCTCTCTGCTGAAGATTACCAAGCTCTGCTAAAGACTAAGATCTATCTATTCTAAGACTGCTTTACTTTCTCAAAGACTATCTCTCTCTCTCTTGCTAAAGTAGATAGCACTCAGGCACCTAAGAGATAATTGTTCCTGAGCAAGGTAGCTTAGCGGTGCCTAATTAAACCTGGCCAGTCCTGGGCCCTGACAAGCAGTAGCAGTGGTGGGCTGTGACAGTGAAAACTAATATTTTTAGGAAGGAGGATTTACCTAGGTGGCGGAATAGACACTTGACTAAGAGGGACACATAGACAGCCCGGAGGTTATCTAAAATTTGAACTTAGGAGGTGTTCCTTGTATGACCAATGAAGACAACTGAAGAACCTGTGTTGCATTGGTGTAGGAAGTGCTTTATCCTCAAGGAGCATGAGCATATGACCAGGATAACAGTGACACTCAGTATTTGCTATCTGGTAACTTAATTAGAAAGTTAGGGTACTCACTCTTTTTTTTTTTCAGTTTTTGGCTGGGGCTGGGTTTGAACCTGCCACCTCTGGTATATGGGGCCGGCGCCCTACTCCTTTGAGCCACAGGGGAGGGGAGGGGGGAGTATGAGTGGAGGGAGGGCAATTGGTGGGATCACACCTATGGTGCATCTTAGCAGGGTACTGGTGAAACTTATTAAATGTAGAGTATCAATGTCTTTATATAGTATCAAGAAAATGCCATGAAGGCTATCTCTAATAGTACAATCAAAATATTTCTGGTTGTATATGAAGCACATTCTGCCCTATGATTGCACCAATGTACACAATCATGATTTAATAAAATTATTTAGAAAAAAATCCACAGTACATGTTTTGGCAGTGATTTCCTCAGCAGATGTCACTAAATTTCGTAAACAATAAAGATAAGTGATAGTTTTGACTGAAATAAAGAACATTCAGAAACAAAACTTAATGAAAAAGAAAAGGTAGAAGCATATTTTATTTATTTATATTTTTAGAAGCATATTTTAATAATGCTCATCACATGTGTACATGGGCACGTGTGTAAATATGTACATACAGAGCTCACAGCAGGATGTGTGTGGTGGGGTAAGAGCAGCAAGCACACCTAGGGGGCGGCAATGGAGCGAGGCAAAGGAACAGTGTAAGAGATGATTAGAGAGGCACTGAGGGGTGAGAGAACATAGTGAGATAAGCTTAGCAATGAAATTCTTAAATTATAAAACTTTATGTTTAAATTCTACAAAGAAAGCAAGGAGCTTGCCAGACTCCATACAACATTTTGGCTTCTCAAGGGAAGAGAATCCCCAGGGGCCATGACTAGCAACAGATGAACAGAACATTTAAGGTCTACTGAAAGGTATGAAAAATAGTGAATATTTAAGGTCTACTGAAAGGTATGAAAAATATATGGAGACACCTTAGGGCTGAAAAGGTGGGGTTGGGGTTTCCAGAAAAACCCAAGTGATTCAGAAATAATTCATGTTATGTATATAAAAATTAAAGCTTACTTTTTGAAAACACATCAGAAAATGTCACTGGATGTTCTCATTGGGTAACCAAGTGTGAAGAATGATTATCTCTGGTTCACTTCTGCAGTTACTTTCCTTCCAAACAATATGCACACAGAGACTCGCAACAGCTTGCTTTAGAGAAAGTCAGTAATTTGAATTGTTATCCTGGACTCAAAAATGATGCAGATTACTTGGCAGCTTGATTTCTTCCAGTTTGCATCACATTTGCATTTTAACACAGTGTCAATAGACTTGACTATCTTCTTTGAACATTTTACACCATTCTTTTACAGAGTAGTTACTCTGATCAGAGGATGAAATAACAACTTAAAATGAAGTCTCTGATGGAAATCAGGCCAACTGATTGAAATAAATTTAAAAAGAAATCCTACTTCAAGATGTGTGTGTAATAGAGCAAAATGATATTCTCCTGCTATTTCAGAGAAGATGAATTATTATAAATGCTGCCTAAACAAGAGAAGGAATTTCAAAATATTGGCATTTGAAAAATGCAGAGCTTAACCAACAGGGTGAAACTCTATACCACATAGATGTACTATGTATGTCCTTTAAACTATAGATGTCTTAAGAGGATTGTATATTTATTTGTTAATTAGTGAAATGTTATGGTGAGTACATTCTGTGCCAAGGACTGTGCTGAGCTGTGGGATGACTCAGTCCAGAGGGGAAGCATGATAAGTGAACTATTATTTATAAACAGAATGAAAGAGGTAGGCACACAGTGATGGGGGTAGGTGCTGTAGCAGCACAGGACAACTGGGCAAGGTTTCTTGAAAGAGATGTTGCTTACAATAACCTGAAAATAAGGATTTGAAAGATGGTGCAGTAAGAAGATCCTTAGAAAGGGGTCAAGGGACCCAGCCTCTAGTATGAGCTCTGACACTAACCAGACCTGTGACTTGAAAGATTTTGCGTAGCATGTATAAAGGGAAGAGACAGGAAGGGCAGATGCTATGAAAGAGAAGGTTCAACCCAAGGCAGTGGAAAAGCCATGGTCCAGGACTGTGATATTGTCTTTGAGCAACTATCCCTGGGAGGGCCACTTAACCTGGGTCTCTTAAACTCAAGAGATGCATTGCTCACAATTTTAATATCCTTCTGGCACGTGTTCCACTGTCTGTACACTCTTCCAACTCCTTCCCAACAGTTTCTAAAAGCAAAAGGTGAACTAATCAACTGATCTCAGTGATGGTCTAAGAACCTCCTGCAAAACAATCATCCATGGTCATTGTCAGAGATTTAGAACCTTGGGTCTTACCTTATTGTAGCCGAATCAGAGGGCTGGAGTCCAGAGATCTCTATTTTGACACCCTTTCCAGGTAATTCTTTTCCACCAACTCATTCTGGCTGACCATTCCCAGTCTCCTGGCTGTCCGAAGAAACTAGTACCCACACACAAGAATACTGTGGATTGAAAACCGCGGCTCTCAATTCCTGAATGGGTTTTCAGCTTCATTTTATAATCACCTGTCTCTGATCCAATTTGTGCTTTAATTTAAGTTTATTTAGTGTCTCAAGGAATAATATGGAGAAGTTACTATGTTAATTTGTTAAGAAGCACAGTAGGAACTTAAATTGTGTATATTGTAAAACTTTGATCTTATTTGTGGGCAAAAATATTTGTGAAAACAATGCTGAAAGGAAATACAGACAAATGTTACCCATTTATGCTCATGGAGTGAGGTCATTGTTCATTTTATTCATCTTTCTCTTTTCCTACAGTTTGCAGCCTCTAAAATAAACACACATTTTATAATAAAAAATGAAATGGTAATTTTATTTAACCTGGAGTAACAACAAAATAGTGTTTAAAGCTATCAGTGACCCATGGAGAACTTTCAAAGCCTTTGATGAATTATGTTTTCAAGCATATTTCACAATTTTTATTGGCTCTTACCTCCCAGATGGCATGATATGCTCAACAATCTCTGATCTTGTTTGATAGCTGAAAATGTCCTTTGTTTATCAACTTTTGCCCTGCTTTTCCTTAAGAAATCAAGTCATCAGAAATTGACTCGGGGCTATAAAGGCTTTGGAAGGTTTCAATTTGAGGGGTGAAAGGAAATCATGTCACACAAGGTAACCATGTGTGACTTTTTAATAATATTATAACATAAATATTTCTTACATTACTAAATATAGTTTAGAAACGTAGTTGAACCAATCGTCACAGCATTAATCTGTTTTGTTCAGATTATGAATCTTCTTCAAATCCACTAAAATAGGCTTTGGTCTCACGATACACTTTTTAAGTGTTATTTTGTTTTTAATTGACTGATAATAATTGGATAGGATTTATCCATTTATAGGATACATTGTAATGTTTTGATATATTTATACATTGTGAAATGATCAAATCAAGCTAATTAGCATATCCATTGCCTCAGAAACATACCATTTCTTTATGTTAAGAAGACATTCAAAATCCTCTCTTCTAGCTATTTTGAAATAAACAACACATTATTGTTAACTGTATATACCCCATTGTGCAATAGAACAGAACTAGAATTTATTTCTCCTATTTAAGTGTAAGTTTCTAACTTTTAACCAACCCCTGCCTCTGGCAACTGTTACTCTACTTTCTATTTCTATGTGCCTCTGCTTGCTATTTGCTCAGATTCCTCGTCCCCTAATCTCATTGTCGTATTACACACGTAATCATTTCACTCCTAGGGAAAACAGTGCTAAGGGGCAACAACACAGATTTCACTTCAATTTAAGTGAAGAAACTTACTTTCAGTCCTCCTACAGATACCCCTCTCATGGATGGTGATTCAAATGAATGAGTTTATGGCTATCAATAATGCCAACCTCTTCAATAGAAAACTTGTGATAACAGAAGAGTTTAATCAAACTTTTGTCAAAGTGTTAATCTGAGACTTGTCTCACTCCCCTGTCCCACCTTAAAAGATGCAGTTTCTTTGGGTCCTGTATATTACAGAGGAAATAAACATCCACCAGGCTTGGAAAATCTTAGGAAATTCTTATTGCTCTCAGCATTGCAATTTTTCCAGATACATCTGGACCTTTGAACATCTGGATATTGATAGATCATCTGATAATTTCTTTATTTCCTTCCTCGATAAATCAAATGATATCCAAAAGGTAGATAAATAGTAAATTTGGAGAAAGAGGAAGGTAAACTAGCTCAAGATAAATGATATACATAAGAAAACACAGGATGATAGACTCTCTAACAGTGCCCAATCCTGGAGACCGGAAATGAGGGGCCAAGCAAACCTACATCCTGTTTCCTGGCTCTTCCAGTAGGAAGAGTAGGATAGCTCCAACAATTTCAGTTAAACCTCTCACAACAAAATTCCTTTGCAGTGTTTACATTAGAATTTCTCTTTTCTTTCCTATACACACTATCTTTTCATCAATGACTAAAGTAGTTAAATTGGGGGTTTAGAAAAGATAAAATTGATTCACAAAATAAGAATGAAAAGTGGTTCCTTTTCTGTGTTCAGCTACATAGTTAGTTATTTTGGAATCAGCCACAGTAAGAGCACTTTAAATCACAGAAATTAACAATTACTATAAATTATAACCCTCGCCCCTAGCTCCCAGCTGGCTTGCCTGACCACCACTATTTGCAGAGCTTCGTGTATGACTAAAGCTTGGGCACAGGCTGATAATCATGCCCTTGGGGGGGCCTGGATCTTAGCACAGATGTCCTTAATTGGCTCCTATTGGCAGTGTGATCTAAAGTCTAGACACAACAGCAGTCTGCTAAGAAAAAAGCAAACCAAATTTTCCACTGACAGAAATTCCAAAATGACTGAAAGTATAATTCAAAGTAGACCTTTTTTTCTCCCTTAATTCAAATAAAGAGACAAAGATGAAACAGAATGAAGAGGAGGAGGAGGAGGAGGACATAAAAGAGGAAGTGGAGAGGAAAAGAAGAAAAAGGAGGGAAAAAATCAGGATGGTGATAAAAAAAAAAAAAAAAAGCCTGCAAAAGTTCTGCTTTTTCCACAGTGACCAAAATGCCTGGCCATTATTCATTCTTTGCTTCAGAGGCACTTTTACTGTGGATTTTATTTCTCCATTTCTTCTTTTTTATACCAGTTTTAGAGTACCCTGCAACATCCATGAGTATTCTGGACCACTCTTTGGGTTTCTACTCCTTAAAATCTAAGACTATCTTCTCCTGTGAGGGCCCTAAACTCAATTAATGATACATAATAAAATGGTCTACTTCAAAGAATCTGGGGACACAAATTAGGGATTTTCAGATGCAAAAGTACCAGCCATAGACAAAACAAGATAAGGCAAAAGACACTGAACTTGAATTATTGCTTTGTAGAAAACCAGTAGTTTAGATCAGACTCATTAAGAATTTGCTTTTTAGGATATTAAATTCCTTATTAAAGTTCTGATTTGACTCTAATTTCTCAAAGGCCCTTTGATACAGTTAATTTCAGTTTAGTACCTGTCAAATACTCATATCTTTTTAAATATACTCTATTGATACTTTCGGAATATCAGGACCATAGACAAATCAGGTATCAAAATGTCTCTCAGGCAATTCAGATTAAATTATATCAATAGCACAGCACACATTCTGCACTTCAAGATATAGTAGGATTTCTATAAGTTCACGTATACTTTGGTGCATGTCCACATGAATCATAACAAAAAGAAGGTAAATCTGAAATACAGGTACTGGCTCGGCGCCTGTGGCTCAACGGACTAAGGCACCAGCCACGTATACCTGAGCTGGAAGGTTCAAATCCACCCCGCCAAACAACAATGACAGCTGTAACCAAAAAATGGCTGGGCGTTGTGGCAGGCGCCTGTAGTCCCAGCTACTTGGGAGGTGGAGGCAAGAGACTCACTTGAGCCCAGGAATTGGAGGTCACTCTATCCAGGGTGACAGCTTGAGACTCTGTCTCAAAAAAAAAAAAAAAAAAAAAAGAACTACAGGTACTATAATTTGCAGTTTGCTTCATATTTCAGATGTATTTCTACTTAGGCATTATATTCAGGCAAGCAATAATAAGTAACTCTGAGTTAGCCTGGTAATACCACAGAAATTTTTCTAATAAAAACTAAGACTGGACTCACACCTCTCACCACTTACAAAAATTGATTCCAGATGATTAAAGATTTGAATCTAAGGCATGAGACAATAAAAGTCCTCCAAGAAAGTGTAGGGAAAACATTTGAAGATGTCGGCCTGGGTGAACATTTTTGAAGACTCCCATGGCAATTGCATCAACAACAAAAATAAATAAATGTGCCTTAAACTGAAAAGCTTCTGTGCAGCTAAGGAAACAACAACCAAAGCAGAAAGACAGTCTTTCAGAATGGGAAAAGATATTCGCATGTTATGAATCAGACAAAAACTTGATAACTAGGATTCATAGAGAACTCAAATTAATCAACGAAAAAAGAGCCAACAATCCCATATATTACTGGGCAAGAGACAAGAAAGACCTTCTCTAAGGAAGACAGACGAATGGCTAACGAACATATGAAAAAATGCTCAACATTCCTAATCATCAGAGAAATGAAAATCAAAACTACCCTGAGAAATCACCTCACCCCAGTGAGAATGGCCCACAGCACAAGGTCTCAAAGCTACAGATGCTGGCATGGATGTGGAGAGAAGGGAACACTTGTGCACTGTTGGTGGGACTGTAAACTAATACAACCACTTTGGAAGGAAGTATGGAGAACCCTTAAAGAGCTCAAATTAGACCTCGCATTTCATCTTACAATCAATCAACTTCCTAGGCATCTACCCAGAAGAAAAAAATTATTTTATCATAAGGACATATCCACTAGACTGTTTATCATAGCTCAATTTAGAATCACTGAAATGTGAAAACAGCCTAAATGCCCAACAACCCAGGAATAGATTTTGTACCCTCAATGAATCCCAAACAATAACAATAATAATCATAAAAAAACCTCAAAAAACATAAAATGGAATTATCCAGTCATGAGTAAGAAAAAAACAGTGAAAATACATGGCATAAATAAAAGTTTTAATAAGCAAATTCTAAATATAAATTGGTCTTTCAATGTAATTTTATTTGGAAAAGTTCCTTAGACCAAGGGATTTTGATCTATTTTATTTACTAATGTATCCCTAGTGCTTAGGACAATGCATGGAGAGTAGGTACTAAATAGATATCTGTTGGTTGAATTACTAAATAAATGAACGGAAATTTTGGATTAGTAATCTTTACTGTTTTTCTGTAGATTGCATTGCAGTTTGAGTGAACCAAGCATGATTGCATTTTCCCTTTTTAATACATGATAACTGAAATATCTGTACAGTTATCTCCATATAAATGAGACATTTGTCTCAGAGAAGCAAAAGAACTTTGTATGCCAAATTCATGATTTAGCATCCTACAAATTAGTATCTCTTGCTCTTAAAATCCTCCTCTCACATAAATTAAGTTCATCATGTCAGAAAAATCTCTTAACTAAGGAACATTTCTAAATAAAATTACATTGAAAGATCAATTTATATTTAGAATTTGCTTATTAAAACTTTTATTTATGCCATGTATTTTCACCACTTTTTTCTTATTCATAAAAATACAATCACAAACAGAACTAGAAACAAACTGGTTTTAAGTTTTGAAAGGAATGGCCCACATCTATTTTCTAATTATGCTACTGAACTTGCTTGAGATTTTCAGCAATCTCAAGCAGTTATGAATACACCAGGACACAAAGTTGCACTCACTTACTAAGGTAGTTTCTGCAAAGCAGAAGAAATTCCATACCTAATCTGAAAGTCTACTGGGAAATATTTTGTAGCTGAAGCTAGTTAATGACTACTTTAGAAACATACATATTTGAGAAGCAGAATCAATGTAATTGCTCTTGTTAATCAAAGTCTTAATTGCATAGTTAATTAATACTAATTAGTTGAATACTCTTTCTATTATATTATTCATACAAGTAATTTCTTTTAAACTAAGACTGCCTATAGATGTCTATAAATGTAAGTATATAAACAAATTTATAGTGTTAATTTAGAGAAAGAAAAAAATATATGAAATTAGATTTTTCTATTTTTAAAATTAAATTATAAACTTCCCCTTCCCATATTAGGAACTCAAGATCTCTTTCTCATTTGAAAATAAAGAATATGATTTAAACAATCGAATACAACCACAAAAAAATAGGTTAGAAAGATGTGTTCTCCATTTAGTCTATCTAGTTACAAACACCCCTCTCCCCTGACCACACACACTCACAGTTTCCCATTAAATTGACAAATAAAAATTGTATATATTTATGGTATATGTGACATTTTGAAATATGCATACATTGTGGAATGACCAAATTAAGATAATTAATATATGCTTCATCCCACATACTGATCAATTTTATTATTATTTTACTTTAATCAACAATAATAATTGTATTTATTTATTAAGTACTATGTTATGATTCAACATGTGTATACATTGTAGAATAATTCAATCAAGCCAATTAACAACAACAAACAAAAGGAAATATATATATTTAGAAAGTACCTAATCTTCCAACCCCATCACAGAAAAATTTATAGTTTTAGGTAATAGATTTTCTTAAATTCCCTTACATAAATTATTTATATAAGTATTTCCCTAATTTGGCTGCATGTTAGATTCTTCTGGGGAGCTTTTTAACACTATAGGTCTCACTCAACCTTGGTCAACCAGTAGCCCTGACCCACCTATATGGACCCTGGACCACATAGGACCCTGTTGTTGAGACAAACTCATGCCTGTGCAACTGTGCATCAGTAATCCTTTTGCTGAAGGAACAGAGCTCCATATAGGCATTTGTTCCCCCCAATTTCCCTGAGCCAGCTATGAAGCTCTCCCTATGCCTGTATCTAAGGCTTGCCCCAGTAGCTCTAGGATCCTTGCCATGCTTATGTCTCAATACCTAAAATTCTAGAATTGTGTCTGGATCCTAAAACTCCACCATTGAGTCCCCACTACTACTGTTGAGCTGGCAAAACAAGGTCCAATACTTCGCTCAGGATCTTCCATGTTGAGAAGCCATCACTCCTGGACTCAGTTCAAGAGCATCTTTAGTGAAGAACTGTACAATTCTGTTAACCTTGAGCCAACAGAAGAGAATACAGAAGAGATGAAATCATTAAACAACCCTGGTAAACATGAAAAACAAAGGGAATACAATGAAGCTATAGTAGTGGACTGCAACCACAAGGAAACTGCAGAAAATAGCAGACATAGAATTCAGAATATGGATGGAAATAAGATGAATGGAATTGAAGAGAATGTTGAAAACCAACAAAGGAAGCCAAAATAATACCTGAGGATATCATCAAAGAAATGAAAAAGTTACTAGATAACTAGACAACCTAAGAAAGGATATAATAGAATTTAAAGAAACGAAAAAGTCATTTAGGAAATTTTAAAACACAAGAGAAAGCTTTAATAACAGGATAAACAAGGAGAAGGAAGAATCTCAGAGATTGAAGATAAGGCCCTTGAGATATCGCAGTCATTCAAAGACACAGAGAAGAGTATAAAAAAGTAATCACTGAGAGGATGTATGTGACTATGCGAAGTGTACTAGCATTCAAATTATAGGTATCCCTGAGAGAGGAGAAGAAAGAGCTGAGAGCATGGGAACTTATTTGAGGAAAATATTGACAAAAACTTTCCTGGTATTGACAGAAATTCAGACATACATATACAAAATGGCCATCAAAAAATGTGAAGATTCAAAGCAAATAGGTATCTCTACAACATACAGTAATCAACCTGGCCAAAGTCAAAATGAAGATAATAAATCTGCAAGCAACAAGATAAAAGTGTCAAATAATCTAAAAAGAAAACTTTTGATTTTCTAAGTGCAAATTCTCAGTGAAAACTTCATAAGCCAAAAATGATTAGGCCCTTCCTCAATCGACTTAAACAGAACAACCAGCAGCCTAGAATTTGGTATCCTGAAAAACTAAGTTCCACAATCAACAGAGAAATTAAGTCTCTTCCAGACAAGGAAACACTGAGGGAATCTGCCATGACCTACCTCTCTTGCAAAAACACTCAATATAGCATTATATGTAAATCAGCAAAACAGATATCTACCAATGTGAAATCACCTAAAGAACTCCAAAATTCACAACTCAAAACAAAAGCAATAAGGGCCTACTCAACAAGATGAAAATACTAACATTCCACATATGAATGCTATCAATTAATGTTAATGGACTGAACGATCCTCTCAAAATATAGACACTGGCAAAATGGGTGAAAAGACATAATTCTATTATCTTCTATCTTCAGGAAACACATTTAACTTCAAGGATATGCACAGACTCAGGATGAAAGAATGGAAAAATGGCATGAGCTGGTGTAGCAATTCTCATATTAGATAATATGAACTTTAAGCTAACAAAGATAAGAAAAGACAAAGAAGGTAATAATATAGTGGTAAAGGGAACACTTCAACAAGAATAAATAACAATCCTAAACATATTATGCCTAACACAGGAGCTCCCAGATGCATAAAGCATATTTTACTATAACTAAGGAAAAAAAATAAATAACAACATAATTCCTGGGGACCTCAACACCCCACTGCCAGAGCTCAACATGTCATCAAAGCAAAAATAAAGAAACAATGGACTTAAATCAAACTTTAAATCAAATGGACCTGATAGACATTTACAAAACATTCTACCCTAAAACAAAAGAAAACACATTTTTCTCAGCAAGACATAGGACATTCTGCAAAAATTATCCTATCTTGGGCCATAAAACAGGTCTTAGTAAATTCAAAACAATTGAAATCATATCATGTACCTTCTCAAACCACAGTAGAATAAAATTAGAAATCAATCACAAGAAAAACACCCTAACCTACACAAAGTCAGGGGAATTAAACCACCTACTTCACTCTTCCATGATAAAAGCCCTCAGCAAAAATGGAGGTATAAAAGGAATATATCTCAGAATTATAACAACTACATATGACACAATGATAGCTGAAATTATAGTAAATGAGAAAAAGTTGAAAGCATTCAAGACAAGGAAACCCACTGACACCACTTCTATCCAAAATAGTGCTGTAAGTCCTAACCAGAGCAATCAGACAAGAGAAAGAAATAAAGAGTTTCTGAATCAAGAAAGAGGTCAAATTATCACTATTTGTTGACAATATAATCTTCTATCTAGAAAACCTCAAGGATTCCACCAAGAGTCTCCAGGAATTGATAAATAAATTCAGCAAAGTCTCAGACTATAGGCAGTCCCTGGGTTCTGACCAAGGTAGATTCTATAAGTTTGTTAAGTTGAATTTGTATGTAAGATGGAACAGGTACATTTACTTATTACCTGTAATAGCCTCCACTTGTAAGTGCAAGTTGTATGTCAGTTGGATGTTGTTGCTTGGGGTCTGCCCATTCAGAATCAATGTACATAAATCAGTAACATTTCTACATACCAATAACAGTCAACCTGAGAGTCAAAGCAAAGACTCAACACCGTTCACAATTGCTACAAAGAAAATTAAGTATGGAAACACACTTACCTAAGGAGATGAAAGAGGCTCTACAAAAAAAACTATCATACTATTTAGAAAGGAATCATAAAAGATATAAACAAAATATAAAACACATTATGCTCATGGATAGGTAGAATTAACATTGTTAAAATGTCCATACTTCCCAAAGTGATTTACAGATTCAGTGCAATTTCCATTAAACATCTTACTTCACACATCTAGAAAAAAATAATTCTATGCTTTGTTTGGACCCAGAAAAGAACCTGAATAGCCAAAGCAATCTTAAGCAAAAAGAACCAGTTTGGAATGATCACATTAACAGGCTTCAAATTATTATACAAAGCTATAGTAACAAAGACAGCATGGCAGTAGTACAAAAACAGAAACAATGACCAATGGAACAGAATAGTAGAAAATGCAGATAAAAAACCATCTACCTGCAACTAAACTGAGGTTTGACGAAGAAGACTAAAGAAGAGAAGCCTTATTCAGTAAATGGTGCTAGAAAAATAGGACGGCCACATGCAAAAGAATGAAATAGGACCCTACTTCTCATCACTGACAAGAATTAACTCAAGACAGATAGTACACTTAAATCAAGGCATGAAACCATAACAATGCTAATGGAAAATGTAGGAAAAATTCTTGTAGATACCAGTCAAGGCAAAGAATTTATGGCAATCATGGTAAAAACAAAAATTCATAAAAATTAATAAAAGTCAAATGAGATTTGATTTAACTCAAAAGCCTCTGCACAGATATAGAAACAATTAATGAAACAAATAGAGAATCTACAGAATGAAAGAAAATATTTGGAACGTATACATCTGATAAAGGGCTAATATTCAGAATTTACAAAGAAATCAAGCAAATCACCAAGAAAAACATATAGTCAAAATATGTAAATGTCATGAAGAGACACTTAAAAGAAGAAAGACAAACCACCAATAAATATATGGGAAAAACTTAATGTCACTAATTATCAGGGAAATACAAATCATAACCACAATGAAATATATCACCTTAACCAGGTCGAATGGCTTTTATTAAAAAGCCCAAGGACAGTAGATGCTGGCATGCATGAAGAGAGAAAGAATGCTCATACACTGTTGGTGGGACTATAGATTAGGTCTAAAAGTAGACCTACAATGTGATTCAGCAATCTCATCATTGTATTGAGTGTCTACTCAAAGAAAAAGAAGACTTTTCATCTAAAGGATACCTGCACTTCAATGTTTACTGCAGCACAATTCGCAATTTCAAAAATGTGGAATTAACCCAAGTATCCATTAATTCATGAGTGGATTAACAAAATGTGGCCTATGTATGCCTGGAGTATGAGTCAGCCATAAGAAAAGGTGAACAGATACCTTTTGCAACAATCTGGATGAAATTGGAAACCATTCTCCTAAGTATCTTATGAAGGAAAACACAAGCATCACATGTACTCCCTCTTCAGCTGGAACTAACTGATGGGTACACATGGGCACAGAGGGAAGTAAAACGTAGTGGTAATCTATCACCGGTTAGGGGGAAGAATAGGAGAGGCAAAATGAGCACTATGCACAGATTTATAGGCAGCACTCAAGCATTAGAAAAGCAATTCACATAACCTAAAACGTTTGTAAACTCTTAATATTTTGAAATAAAAACAACTATCAAACATTGGGTATATAAATATATATACACAAAAAAGGAGAAAAAAGAGAGAGAGAAATCAGATGCATATTTATGCACCTGGAAGAATTTATTAATTGTAACAATGATATTTATATGAATTTTTTTAAAGAAATAAAATATGAATCCTAACACCTTAAAAAAACAAAAAAGAGAATACAGGCCTCAGAAACTCTGCCTAGATGTATGGAGTAGGATCTTTTAAAGGAGATTCTAGAATCCCATACTTTTTTTTCAAACAATTTTATTTTTATTTTTTATTTTTTTATTAAATCATAGCTGTGTATATTAATGCAATCAAGGGGTACAATGTGCTGGTTTCATATACAATCTGAAATATTTTCATCAAACTGCTTAACATAGCCTTCATGGCATTTTCTTTGTTATTGTATGAAGATATTTGTATTCTGCATTTAGTAAGGTTTGCCTGTACCTTTCTAAGATGCACCCATTTATTTAAATGTATATTTTCAAGTGATTTTGATATATAACCACATTGGGAATAAAACGTTCTAGATACTTCCATATCTACTACCCTTACTCTTCATCCTTACTCTCTGTCTTTCTTTTATATGCTCCTACAAGTAATTTTACCTAAAAACTAAGCCAATTATCAAATTTGGAGAATTTAGCTTGGTGTAGCTCACAAAAGCTATTCAAAATTTATTCTTGGTGGCTCTGTGGGCAATCCGAAGATATGACCTTTCATCGTCCACAGCTTGCCAGGAAACCAGTAGAAGGTAGGAGAGAAGCATGGAATAGATTCTCCTCCACGCAAGAAACTAATACCAACAACCCCTTGATCTTGGAAGTTCACGACAGTAAGAATAAATTTCCACTGCTTAAGCCACCCATTTTTTGGTACTTTGTTAGGACAATACCAGGAAACTAATACAGAACCCATCACCATGGCCGGATGAAAGTCATACACGGTCAGGCTAAAGCCGTCACCCCAAGAAGTGAACAACAGCACTGGGACAGGCTGACTGCAAGGGTGATTCTCAGGGGCAAGTTAAGAGCTGGGGGACAAATGAAAGCAGGGCGGTAGGGTTGAGCTGTCAACTCTACAGTTCCTTATCTTCTCTCAGTTTCTGTGGCATCAAGTTTCACTTATCCACTGTTCCATTTGATACATTTTTGTTCTCTTTCAGTCCTGTAACTACATTTTATATTTACTTTTTTACACAAGGCAAGTGTTTCTCAGGCCACTTAGAAACATTGTAAATGGCCGCAGTTTCCTTCTTAGGCTGACGGTGATAACAGAAAGCAATGATATTGCAAAATCCCTAGTAAATAATTATAGCGATGTCTCAATAATCAGAGTATTTGATCAAAATCTTCTATTTAATGCTCATAACTATTCATAATAATTCATACAGGTCTTGCTACATTAACACACTCAAAATATTCCAAAGTAAATGATGGAACATATATAGAAGTTAATAAAATCTAACATTTGGAATGAGTGTATAAGAAAATACCAAAAAGGAAAATTGTTTACAGGTTGAGACAAATTCTGTGGAATATTAACATGTGGAAAGGAACTGAGCTTCAGAATAGAGGGAAGACATCACTGATATTATTAATGTATATGCCGAGATAATAAAGGGTGAACTATTAGCATATATATTCATGAAATGGGCCATTAACATTCTGTTTGCTTTATTTTTAACTCTGTAGGGTTTACTAATTTACAATTAAATTAAAAAATCCACTAGGACTAATGAGCTAATAATTGCAAAGAACTCTGGGCATGGATAAAAGGTACCAAGGGAGGACAAACTTCTATTTGTGAAAATCGAAACATCTGAAAATTTAATTACATCCTTTGCTAGAACTGACTTGTAATCAGTTATGGTAACCAGCTCATGAAGGTTTTACTATGGGATTCCTAAACAACATGTGGAAAGCCATTTCGTTTATCAAATTTGAATATTCTTGAGAGCAGGAATTTTCTGATATTTGTCTCAATACAGCAAGTTCCTTTTTATCACAGAAATTTAAAGGATTCTAATTAATCCTACAAAACAACAGACCTCTGGGTTATCAGAATTTTTGTTTCAATTTTTAAGTTGAGTGGTAGATGTATGTTTGATGGGTGATATATCTCGAATGAGAGAAACGAATAAATGAAAGAATTGTTTAAATCTCTATGTGAAGATAGCTACAGAACTAGGTTGGTAATGGAGACCCACACACCTGGTTTTTGGCCTGAGAGCCCTAAGTTTGCCAAATGAAGCAAGAAATAATGCCCTGGAAAATGTAGGAATACATAGGTATTTGTGTAAACATATGTAATTTAAAAAGTCTCAAACCTACAGAAAATGGAAAGAACAATACAATGCATATAAAATAGTACCATGAACATCCTTATGTCATTCACCTTAATTACAACATGTATATGTTCCTTTATTTATTTTTTAATTTTATATTTACTATTTATATTAAAATGTTCATTAATAATCCAAACTGTGGAAATTTGGATTATGTTATTTTCAATTTACTCATATACATATTTTAATACAATACTTATTTATATTATGGTTGAATGACTCCCTAATTCAGGTGTTAAAATTTAATTACCAATCTGATAGTATTAAGAGGTGGAGGCTTTAGGTGATTAAGTCCTGATGGCAGAGCCCTCAGGGATGGGTGTAGCATCTTATAAAAGGGCTTGAGGTGCTGAGTCTATTCTTTCTGTCTCTCTGGCCATGTGAAGACACAATGTTCCACCTTTGGAAGATAACCCAAAGGGCACTATCTTAGAACCTGACAGTAGTGCTCACTGGACCCCAAAGCTGTCAGTGCCTTGATGTTAGACTCCTCAACCTCCAGCACTGTGAGAAATAATTTTCTGTTGTTTATCAATTACCTGGTCTCAGATATTCTGTATAGCATTACAAATAGACTAAGAACATATATATGTTGTTATATGTATATATATATATATATGATATTGTTTATGTATATACACACACATATACATATAATAAAGCAAAACATCCAGAAGAATAGTCCTTCTGGGTTATTTGGAAACAATTTGAGAGCTATCAAATGCTTAATAAACTTCATGTTATTCATTTCAATCTATGTGTAGAGTTAAAATGCATGGTTATGAATTCTAGATACCCCCCTCAGTAATAAAAATTAGCAGGGTTTATTTTTCTCATGCACCAGGGAGTTTAGAAATAAGAAGTTCAAGGCTGGTATCATGGCCTCATAATGCCATAAGATACTCTTATGGTTGTTCTCTTATTTCTGTTATTCTTATCATGTATTCAAATTCACACAGTCATAAGTCAAGTGTTCATTCCAGTGAGGAAGAACAAAGGCACCATCTCCCAGTTAATTTTGTCTATTTAAAATTTTTTCTTCCTTTCTTTTCCTTTTTCTTTCAAGATCACAAATGAGTGACTCCTACTTATATGTATCTTAATGCTTGGAATTAAGTTACATGGCCATATCAATCTGTAAGCAAAACTGGAGAATGAAAATTTTTGCTGGGCATAATGCCATTTCCAAAAATAGTGTGAAGCACCATATTATTTTATTTACCACTGAGGAAAAAAATCTCCTGCTAATGAAACTGTTATGATGTTTTTCCCAATGAGCATATTTATTTGATAGTGATTGAAATAACTTTATGAATAGATATTTTTATAATTAGATTATTATGTATTATGCTGTTCTATGTTCAGCACATTATGCATACATTTTTATTACAATGATACATTATAACAATCATCTTTCTGAGGACATTATAGAAAGCAACTAATTTCAACATTAGTAATACCAATTGCACATGCAATTCAGTTGCTGCAATAACAATGTGAACAGCATTAACAAATTGACACAGGTGATGTGCTAACAATTATGTCATGATGCCACTTGCCCAACAGTGATGGCAAGACACTAACAATGATAAGAGTTTGGAACAAAAACATGTTTGTTCTGACGCCAGTCAGTGTGACACCTAAGAATTAACTAATCTGGGTCTTTTGTGACCCAAAGACTGTTTTGTAATAGTCAGTGACATCTGAAACAAAACTTACTTGTATCTATGTGGTAGAAACATTTACTTTAGTTTAAATTCCATTTTTTGTTGTTGTTGTTCTTGAAGAAAGAGGCAGTGGTATTCTCTTCTATAAAGAACCATGAAAGAATTAAATATAGCTATTTGCAAATAGCAAACATTCAGAAACAGGAGAGAATATTTTAGAATTTATGAGAAGAACTGCATAGAGTGGGGGTAGCATACACCAGATCCTGGGAAAAGAAAAGGAGGATAAACTGGAGGACAAGATAGACAGAAATATTGGTTCAGTGCAACCTTGGAAGAGATAAAGTCACCGAAAGTAAAGTGAATCCCAACACTGAAATTGCATCCCTGCACGTGTTGGGGGGCAAAATTAGGCTGAGAGTGAGGGGCATAGAGGCTGATAGGATGATTATTAGCTCAGACTTTTTGCTGTGATTTTGCACACTTTGCAGCAGTGAAATTAAGGTCGCATATCCACCTTAGAGACTATCTGGCATAAAGTGTGCTCTAACTTATTTATTATACTGAATTAGAAAACTGATTATTTTAATTGAGGCAGGGAGTTGAGAAATACCTGCAGGATGGTCATGAGCACCAGTTTTTAACAGAGGAGGTCAAATAGTTCCTCTCAGAGATTTTCATTTTGTGTTTGGTAGGAGGTGGTATTCAGTTTACTCTCTGACTCTGGAGCACAGGTGGGAACCAGCAGGTAGGAGTCAGACATGTCCATCAAAACTAAAGAAGCTTGGCTCGGCGCCTGTGGCTCAGCGGGCTAAGGCGCCAACCACATACACCTGAGCTGGCGGGTTCAAATCCAGCCCGGACCCACCAAACAACAATGACGGCTGCAACCAAAAATGGCCAGGCATTGTGGTGGGCGCCTCTGGTCCCAGCTACTTGGGAGGCAGAGGCAGGAGACTCGCTTGAGCCCAGGAATTGGAGGTTGCTGTGAGCTGCAATGTCACACCACTCTATCCAGGGTGACAGCTTGAGGCTCTGTCTCAAAAAAAAAAAAAAAACTAAAGAAGCTTAAAGGTTATAAGATTAATAAATATTCTACTTTCTTATAAGATGATCACAGGAAATACTGTCAGTAAAAAAAAATGGATTCTGAATTTATATTAGATGTCATTCCATCACATTTTTAATGTATTTCTCCCTATAGCTGTGTGAAGTGGGTACTGTGGGAAGATAACAAAAGAAATTGGTACAGTGTAAAGTGAAGCTCGGATTCAGTGACTAAGTCTTCTTGGCTCTACTCCAGATCCTAAAAATCAGCATGTCTGAAGTTTTGACTTCGGCACCTGCTATTTCAAAATCTGCCAGGGTGATTGTGATGTGCAGCTGTTTAGGTTCCTCTAGACTAGATCATACCCAGAGTTCCTTTCAGCTCTCAAATTGTGAACTTTAACACATTCATTGTGCCTTTGAAAACCTACTGGTTTTGGACGGTGCCTGTGGCTCAAAGGAATCGGGTGCGTGCCCCATATGCCAGAGGTGGTGGGTTCAAACGTGGCCCCAGCCAAAAAAAAAAAAAAAAAAAAAACTACTGGTTTTTACTGGAAGCTGGCAATTTTTCTAGTTCTTAACTCTTCTTAAAATATAGAAGGCCATGACAACCTCATTTACCCTCGAGTAGGCTCGGGTTTAGGAAACTCTAGAGCCAACTAAAGCCCCTAGAGATGCAAAGCCTGAAGAACTCCCAGAAGTATGGGGAAAGAGTGGGAGTGCACCAACCTTACAGTGTTAACCTTTCCATCTCCTGTGGCCAATGCCCTGCTCTTTTATTCTTCTGTAGTAGCAAAAACCTTAACTATTGCATTCACAAAGGTCTCTTTGCCATGGGATAAAGGATGGTCTGGAGACCATCAGACCACTTCTATGGAAGAACAAGACCACCAAACCATAAAGACTGATCCTTTGATAATCAGTGGGGAATGTACGGTAGATTGGATTATTGCTTTTTCCTAGAGCATCCCTCCCTGGAACAGGATTATATTTCATACACCAGTTATATTTTACCTATGTCACTATGTTTGACCAATGAATTGGGAACAAATGTTATGATTCCTAGTCCCATCAAAGTTTTAAAAAACAGTATGCAGTCTACAATATGTCTTTTTTTTTTTTTTTTAATCTTTATTGCATACTCAGATTGGGTTTAGTCCTTCAATCTCGTTCCCAGAACAAAAATACTTTGGAGCAGATCTGCAGTCAACCTGTTAATGGCACGTATCAGGTTCAAGAAATATATCTGATATTGTAAGTCATTGAAATATTTGGGGGTGATATTTTGTTTATGTTACATAACATCACTTGAACTGACTGATACAAAGTATTTCGGATGTCAGTCTAAGAGATGGATTTAATAGAGAAGTTTGTTCAGAGAACTCACTGAAGGTTTTTAAATCAAGGAGTTAATAGAAGACTCTGTTAACTATGAAATATGCAATGGAAGATATTGATGCTATAGACTAAGAGCTTCTACAATAGCAAACTCTAAATAAGTGTTCATGCTTAATAAATGATATCATACCTCCTAGTCACATGTTTATAAAAATACTCATCTAAAATGTAACAAATTCGTTAAGAAACAAGAATATATATAAGTAAATCATATGTATTCTAATTCTTTATCATGATCCCAACTGCTCCGTGACAATTATCAGCAAAGACACTTTATTCTTTGTCAATTATTTATTATATTTGCAATATTAAATAATTAAGACAGGTTAAAAAATATTATAACCTTTCTTCAAAGCTATTTTAATTTAATGTCACTGGAAGCACTATGTTTCTAAAGTTTCAGGTTGAAACATCTGCTTTTACAGTTAACATTGTATGGCCAATGGCTTTGAGTGACTCAGAGGGCATTAATTATCATGTATGTCATACTACCATATTCCTTTGTTCAGGTACCAGCACAAAGTATAATGTATTGTTTTCTCAAAAAATATTAATATCCACACTCTCAGTCTTCTATTAAAGTGATTCATTGAAATGCAAACAAACAATAGAGATATATAGAAAAAAATTAAAATATATCATATGGATAGTCATTGATTTGAGGATGATAGTAGATGCCTAGAACAAACTACAGAGTAGCTGTTTATAGATATGTCCAAATTTCTGGATTTTTAGCAGTTTTTGCAGACCAAATATTTGAATATCTGATTTAGGAAGAAACTATTAAAAATTCAAGGGGAGGCTCGGTGCCTGTGGCTCAACAGGCTAAGGCACCAGCCAAGTACACCTGAGCTGGCGGGTCCGAATCCAGCCTGGCCCGCCAAACAACAATGACAGCTGCAACCAAAAATGGCCAGGCGTTGTGGCAGGCACCTATAGTCCCAGCTACTTGGGAGGCAGAGGCAAGAGACTCGCTTGAGCCCAGGAATTGGAGATTGCTGTGAGCTCTGATGCCACAGCACTCTCTCCAGGGTGACAGCTTGAGGCTCTGTCTCAAAAAAAAAAAAAATTCAAGGGGAAAGCACATTCTAATGAAAGAGAAGAGTAAAAAGGTATTTTAAAGTAAGATTGATTGTCTGGTTTCATTAAATTCACCAGATGAATTTGTAATACCTCCCTTCACCTTGTTTAACTGGTCTTAAAGGATTAGGAAAGTTTTAAGTGCAAATCAGAGAAATCTAAAGGAAAAATTCCAAATTGAAAAATAAATTCTTAGGAATTGTGAAGCTTCTACTCTTTGATACATACATTCTGAAATGCAAAAGTCTGAATAAACTTTTATCCAAAGGCATAAGAAAAAGTCTTCAGAAACAGTTTACTATACATTTCTTTCCCAGTGTGTCTTCCAAATGATTGTAAAACATAAAATAACTCTATTTATTTTGTCAGGCACAGATTAGTTTACCAGCTTAGTGACAACATGTTGAACCTTTGTCTGAGAAAGATGACTGAATCTTATTTCCCTTGAAGATAGACATAAGCCAATGTGGGGATAAAGAACAGCTAAAATTGTTCAGGCAACCAGACTGATATTTCTTGCTTATTCTTATGTTTGTTGTTTATTCTGTTTTCAACTATCACAGAACTCAGAATATGGTTTCCAAAGAGGCCTAAGAACATTATAGGAAAAGAGTTCAAGAGCTAGCTAGTGCTCAGATACATTAAGGAACTAACGTACACAAAGGCTTGCTGATAAAAACCACGTACACTCCATAGGACAAAGACGTGGAAAATCAGAGGACATAACTTATTAGGGCAGGAGAAAAAACTACCATTGCCAAAGGGAGGAATGAAGATAAATTGACAGAGGAAATTTAGACAAAAATCTGTGATTGCCTGAAAGTCTCATTGGACAGATATGTTTAGTGAATGAAATAAAGAAATGTAAAAAAAAAAAAAAAAAAAACAGTGATTTTCAGAGATTCAAATATTTCTAGGATTTCAACAGTCAAATGTCCCAGTGGTCACCCATAAAGTCACCATATGTAGGGAAAATTGCAAATTGTAGATAAATACACCTTTACTTACAAAATAGTCATTTAAAAATTTACAAAATATAGTAGAACCTCTGTAGGTTGACCACCCAAGGGACTGTAACAAATTGGTCAACATAAAGCACTAGGCCTATGGTACTGACAGGTACATTTGTCATTTTTCCGGTCTATGAAACTTAAATCAACTTAAGGAAGTGCTCAAAGTAGGGAGGTGGTCAGTGTGGAGGGTTCTACATCTCTCTCATTTATTCTCCTTCCTCTCCACAACAACCTTAGACATCAAAAACCGTGCGTTTTGTTTTGTTGGAATTTTAGAAATTTTGTTAGAACTTGGCCATTTTTTCCTAAAGTTCATAGTTGTGACTACCATTCTCAGCAGGAGGTATTTCTCTCCCTTAGCATAAATATGGTAGAGAAGAAATAAAACCATTAAGTTAAGGAAATGCCTGGCTGCCATCCCAAGTGAGGCTTGTCTGGGAGTGGCAAGATGCTGTATTTTTATTCTACCCGATGCTTTCAATGTGAATGAAAGATTGTTTTCTTCCTTCGCTGGTTTTATTATTTTACAAATTTGTATTATGAAACAAAAAAAAAGTCTAAAAAATATTACATTGAATATCCACGTACCCATCACCTAGACTGAAGCTTCCAAGCTTGTCCTGAGGATTGACATTCAGCCAGCAAATAGGTGAAAAGAAAGAGTGGAGAATGGTTTAGCAAGTGTTACGGTCCAGTGTTAGAAGCAGAGTAAGCATTCCTGTGGTACGACCTACTGTCCTAGAGGCAGGGAAGGCCACGAAATGCAGTTAGTCCTGGCTAGTTGCCTCAATTTACAAACAATTCCAGAGTGCGGAGAAGGAGCTTGTACCTGTTCCGTTCACATTTGTTTTGTTTTGTTAACAGTGAGCTCTCCTGCATTTATAATGCATTTGCAGGTATGTATGATGTAAGCAAATGATCTAGAAATTCCGTTTTGATTATTTCCTGAATTGGATATGTCATTGAACTGAAACTATTTGGGAGAGCTAAGGTCTTTTTCTAAATGAGAAAGCAGAAAAGCTATGGAAGCAATATGGGATTTAAGAAAAGGATAAGGACAGAATTAACCTCATAGAGTTTGAAGGAAAATAGGACAATTTTTTTTTCAGATGTCCCTGATAAGTCCCACTTGTCTGTGCCTTAAGGATTAAAAACCTCCTATAATTCCTTTATTGGGTATATATCCTGAAGACCAAAAATCACATCATAATAAAGATATTTGTACCAGAATGTTTGCAGCCCAATTCATAATTGCTAAGTCGTGGAAGAAGCCCAAATGCCCATCAACCCATGAATGGATTAACAAATAACACCAAATTTTATAAAGAATAGTATTGTTGAAAATATTATGAACATCCACTTACAAGTCTTTTGACTTTAGGGGGCTTAAAACTATTTTTGCTGCCCACGCCTAGGCAGAAAATAGACAAGAAATATTTATGTATAGCTGCAAAGAGGGCATATTTTCCAGCACCCATTTTCAATATGTCCAAAAAAGATAACTGAAAATATAAAATCTTACAGAAGGTAAAACAAGAACCATAAAGAATAGTGGGAAAGGATGCAGAGAGCAGATACCCACCCGAGGGTGATGAGCGTTCGTGACACCCAATCCTGGAAGATTCCCACGTTGCCTTGGATCACTGGATATTTTGCTTCTTCTTTTCCTTCTTTTTCCAAATGACTGACCTCATTGGAATCATCCTATCCCTATAGCACCAAGGTAAGTTGAGTATATGAAAGGGGGAGTATTTTCTTGGTTCTGGAAACAAGCAAGCTATGCAAAAAATCTTACAAAAAAGGTTGTTTATGACCCAGACCACAAAAGCCTCCCTGATCAAGGTCACCTTAGGTGTGGTCATTCCCTGTAATGTCCTTGGTTATACATATTCTTCATTTTACAGACAAGGAAACTGATTTAATAAGTAATTTCTAACTGATAATTTAAAAGACTTTTCCCCTCCATGCATAGAGGGTGTTATAGTTACAATGTATTAAAAAAATGGAAAAATTGAGGCCGATATGTTGATGCTGTTTGATGTCAATATAATCTAAATCAGCTACTTTAAAAAATAAATGATGTTCTGTTTTCACTTTTTCGCTTTTTGTGCTATCACTAGATTATTGTCTGTGCGTCATTAGAAGCCAAGCAAAGTAGAGTGCAGGCGTTGATAATGATCCCTTATATATTTTCATACTGTTCCAAAGCTGTACTTTGTTACTTATTCCAGATTTAGCTATTTTTATTTTAATTGGTACTTTTAGAGATTTGGTACCAAACGAGCTGGCATAGTCCATCAAGTGACACAGAGAAATAACATTTTTATTTTGGTAAAAATGAAAGCAAATTGACTAACCTTTATCAATGATAATTTGAAATTGGCCACTGCTCCCCTGTTGACTCCCACATATATTTAGAAGGTAATGGCCAAGGGCATTGTCCTCTAGCAGGACTTGTATTTTTATCACACAAAGAAAGATTGAAAAACACCCACAAAAGAGCATCGGTAGCAAATAAGAAGCCCTAAGATAGTTTAGTTATTGTGGATTTTGGTTCTGCAATCCACTGCTAATGAAATGAAAAGTTATTGGCCAACTCAGCAAATGAGTGGTGAGACACACATTACAACATAGACATGTTTCTAATTTGATTATCGTTGAGAAAATTTGCATATTTACTTTGTACCTCCATCCCTCTTACACATGCAAGCTCTTAAGATAAATTATATTCTTCACAGCACCACGTTTTACATAAGAACTTGATGAATGGATCTTGCAAATCATAGGTACTTCATACATATTTATTGATGATGCAGAACATTTTATTTATAAATAGATAATTTGCTATATTGTAGTAAACCCACATATGCCATGCTCCATAATGAATTTTTAGGTTACTTAGCCATGAAGTTTTAATAGTCCTGCTTCCCAGTTGTTTCATTTTTCTGTTGTTTGTATCAGAGTAGCTGTCTCCTCTGATCTGTGGGTTTATTGCAAAATATTGACATGTTACTACTACTGATTTTTTTATGCCAAGTTCCTTCCTCAATAAGTATAAAACACCTGATATTTTTAAATTACAGGGAAGTAGACTCTTACTAATCCAAAAGAGCTCATTGTAGTACTATACTTTCCTTTTAGTATTTAGAAATCATGTTGATAGATTGTTGCTATTAAAGCACTTTGCTGCTGTTAACATAAGAAACTTGAACCCATTTGGTGGTTGCCTTTCATTAGGTGAATTAGGTAGGATGAAAGTTTAAGTTCAAACAAAGAGAGCAATGCAAAGGAGAAATATTGGAACATGCCAGAGTTGAACAAATGGACATGAAAACCTGAGGTGTGCAAACAGAAATTGCAAATATATGTATAATTGGGTCTGTGTGGGTGTATATACACAAAGACACATAAACTGAAAAAATATATATGATTATATATGTTAAGTATTGAATTCAAAATATAATTGATGGCAGCATAGACCTAGATATTGTGGACTAAATTACTGTATAGCCCTCAAAAAGATCTGTTCAAGTCCTGACCTCCAGTACTTGTGAATGTGAATTTATTTGGAAACACAGTCTTTGTGGATGTAACAAAGTTAAAGTGAAGTCATTAGGTGGGCCCATAACGTGATATAATTAACAGTGGAAGAAGAGGAGAGAGACACAGAGAAAACACACAGGGC
Organism: Arctocebus calabarensis; assembly: GCA_963573935.1. NCBI lineage: Eukaryota > Metazoa > Chordata > Mammalia > Primates > Lorisidae > Arctocebus > Arctocebus calabarensis. The sequence goes on from CAUYON010167320.1 coordinate 79,136, forward strand.
AGCGGGCAGAGATTGAAGGGCTGCAGCTGCAAGCCAAGGAAAGCTAGAGAACAATCGCTAAGGACCACCAGCAAATGACCGGAGGCTGGAATGAGGCTAAGAAAGATTCCCCACTAAAGATCTCAGAGGGAGCACGGCCATGCAGACACCTTGATTTTGGACGTGCAGCCTCCATAACTAAGATGATACATCCTACTGTTTTAAGCCACCCAGCGAGTGGTACTTTGTTACACCACCCCTAAGAAACTCATTTGCCTGACTAACAAAGAGCTGAAAAAGAAGACTAAGTTTTGAAAGCGCTTAGTTAAAAGTGTCAAAAAAGTTAATACTTTGATAATGCCCCTTTCTCCAAACACTTATCAATATGAGTAAAACATAAAATAAGAAATTTAGAAGGACATGGCCTTCTCAAAACAAAGTCACTATCTTTTTAGGTCAAAAAGAGAAAAGCAATGCAAAGTTGTGAAGAAAGCAAGTGATATGACCTTCGTGAGTTCAGGTTCTGAGTAGGTGAGGTTTCCAAGATCTAAAGAATGCCCGCAAGAATGAGGACCAACGTGGGGTTAGGTATATGAAGTCTGGAGCTGGTTATAGCTCCTGGTGCTGTAAAAAATAGAGACAGTCACAGCCTCATGAAGTTGATGAATAAAACCATTACAAAAGCAAGTAAGCTAGCAAGGGCCAAGCATGCTTAATTTTTAACCTATCATTTTGGAGAACAGCAAAAGCCTGAAGGCTACTAGGATAAAGTTTAGATATATCACAGTAATTAGGAGACTATAAGGAAAAATATAGACATATCTCATCGCTGCAAATGATATAAAAGTCATCAATAAAATACTATTAAACTAACTTTTAGCAGAGAATAAATACATGCATTATAACTAACCAGGGTATTTTTCCAGGAAGACCAAGTGAGTTCAACATCAAGAAAATTCATTACTCTTAAATGCCATATCAACTAGTCAAAGAAGAAAACAAACCCTATGAAGACAGATGCTGAAAACTCCTTTAACAAATTCCAAAACTCACTTTTGATTTGAAAAATTATCACATGAAAACTATAAATATAAATAAATTTTCCTAACTTAAAGTTGAAGTCATCAATAATAAAACCTATAAGTAAATAGCATTTTCATTAAATTAGGTATTGAAAAAAAATTAGGTATTGAACTCATATAAATTAAGAAGGTGACAAGAAGGATGACTACAGCATAATTCATTCCTCTGATGGCTAAAATGTAGGTAATGATCAATGCAATACTTAAAAAATGATCATTAGTGGGAACACACCTACGGTGCATCTTAGCAGGGTACTGGCGAAACTTATTAAAGGTAGAGTATTAATGTCTTTATATAGTGATCAAGGAAATGCCATGAAGGATATCTGTAACAGTATGATCAAAATATTTCTG
>CAUYON010167322.1:0-34796 GCA_963573935.1 Arctocebus calabarensis
GGAGAGTGGGCACCTTTTCATAAGTATGAAAAGGAAAATTATAATCTTACTGGAGTTAGATGATATCTCAAAGTGGTTTTGATTTGCATTTCTCTGATGATTAAGGATGATGAGCATTTCTTCATGTGTCTGTAGGCCGTGTGCCTATGTTCTTCAGAGTTATCCCACATCACAAAATCCCCAAACCATAGATGTTGGTGTGGATGTGGAAAAAAGGGAACACTTGTGCACTACTGGTAGGAATGCAAACTAATACTTTCCTTTTGGAAAGATGTTTGGAGCTCATTTCAGGGATCTAAAAATAGATCTGCCATTCGATCCTTCAATTCCTCTACTAGGTATATATCCAGAAGACCAAAAATCACATCATAATAAAAATATTTGTACCAGAATGTTTATTACAGCCCAATTCATCATTGCTAAGTCATGGAAGAAGCCCAGGTGCCCATCAACCCATGAATGGATTAATAAATCGTGGTATATGTACACCATGGAATATTATGCAGCCTTTAAAAAGATGGAGATTTTACCTCTTTTATGTTTACATGGATGGAGCTAGAACATATTCTTCTTGGCAAAGTATCTCAAAAATGGAAGAAAAAGTATCCAATGTACTCAGCCCTACTATGAAACCAATTTATAAACACCCACACTTCCACATGAATGCTATAACTCAACTACAGCCCAAGATGAAGGAGAAAGAGGAGGGGAGGGGGAGGGGAAGGGAGGGGAGGGGGGATTTGTAGAGGGAGGGTAATTGATGGAACCACACTTATGGTGCATTTTATAAGGGTACATGTTAAATCTACTAAGTGTAGAATATAAATGTCTTAACACAATAACTAAGAAAAGGCGGTGAAGGCTATGTTAACCAGTTTCATGAAAGTATTTCAAGCTGTATATAAAACCAGCACATTTTACCTCATAATTGCATTAATGTACAGAGCTATGATTTAATTTAAAAAAAAAAAAGAGGAAAAGAAAATGCTAGAGAATTTTCCATCTTTACCAGCATGACATGTAAAGAAACAAGATAGATGAAGATGCTGACAGCAGGGGGAAGGTCCAGAGAGCACAGGTAGGAGCCCAGGGCAGGGTGGTCACTCCCTGGCCCACCATGGCTGAGAGCTTCAGCCACAGCATCCCCAACTTTCTGAATGGTCACTGTCTATACAGTTTGCTCTACATTCTCATCCAAGAGATAATGAATGTAAGCTTTTTACACATTTTAAATAATTGAATGAGTTAGAATAATAAATAATTTCCAAAAGAACATCATATTTTTGTAATCCTAGTCCACTGGCACCTAATTTTATTAATAAATAAACTTTCTATTTCTGAAATATTTGATGAGAGGTACACAATGAGTCCTTGCTCTATCAGGTTCTGTTGATAAGAAGGCTGGAAGAAGAGAAAGAGAAAAGAGATGGTAAGACCTTTTAATTTCTAAACTTGATAGGGGATAAAAAGGCCAGCTATAAAATACTCAAGATTTATGGCAGAACACACATGGCACGGGTGGTGAGAGCAGGAAAGACCAGGTTGGCCAGGAGTTGGAAAAAGGAGAGACCAGAGAATCAAAAAATCTGATGACTATGGGAAAGAATAATAGAGAAGGGGGTATTTGGCTTTCCAGATGGAACCAAAGCTCAAAGGAAGAGACAGCAATATATCAAAAAGCTACGTGCCCTCGTACACTTAGCACAACTCTATTCACAACAGCAAACGTGGGGAGACAACCCAGCTGTCCGTCAACAGAGGAATGGATAAAGCTAACGGAGGGGTAGTAACACTCTGAGTGCACTTCAGCCGTGTGAGAGAATGAAACCACGCCTTCTGCATGGCAGCATCCACGGCTGGACAGGAGGCCGTGGTCTGGGGGAAACAAGCTCACACAGGAAGCGTCACATAGGCTCCCTCACAGGTGGGTGCTGGAACATGCACACACAGAGATGTGGAGAGCAGACGCTCTCAGGGGCCATTCAGAAGGGTGAGGGGGCGATCAAGAACTAGTTAATGGGCACAATGATGACGTGCAGGTGAAAGACACCAGAAAGCCATGACTTGACTACTGCACAATCTAAGCTCTAAGGGTAAAACACTACACGAAGCCCCCAAATGTGTACAAATAAAGGAAAAAAAATGAAGAAGAAATGTACCACAGTGAGGCAGGAAAAGCCTGGAATCCCAGATGCCCCACCTCCACCAGCTCCCCAGCTCCCCCAACTCTACCAGATCCCCAGCTCCCCCAACTCTACCAGCTCCCCAGCTCCCCCAGCTCCCCAGTTCCCCAGCTGCCCCAGCTCCCCCAACTCCACCAGGTCCCCCAACTCTACCAGCTTCCCAGCTCCTCCAGGTCCCCAGCTCCTCCAGCTCCCCCAGCTCCCAATAGCCGGGTCTGAGACTGGGCTCCTCTGTGGTTTCTCTGAATGATTCAAGGACACCATGGCATAACTCACCATGCACAGTTCCTGGCGTGCACATACAGGGGCTCCACAAATGCCAGAGGTTCTTTAACAAAGTGGCAATTTAGGGGGTGCATGAAGGCAAAGAGGTGGCAGCAGGTATGAGTTTATGTTTCTGGGGGGACATCATAAGAGATGGAACAGGAGGGCAGGAAATTGCAGGAGGAAGGAATCTGAGCTGGACACTGAGCCAACCTGAGAAGGGCACACAGTAGAATGGGATTTTAAGATGCAAAGAAAGGCCCCCTGGTAGAGAAATTCTTTCAGGCACAATAACAATTATTATTAATATAACCAACATTGATAGAGAACTTAAAATAGCAAGCAGGCTACACCTTTGAGCTGTAGGATCTTATTTAATTTGCAACTGTATGGGGTAAGTACTTACCACCTATTTCAACAGAAAAGGAGACCAGATACAGGCACTCACTGGATTCTTCATCAGGCATTTGACAGGAAAAGCCACTCCCCAGGCACTGCTGAGCAATGGAGATGAAGGGAGGAGGGAGGTAGGCACAGTTCTGGAAGGCTGCAGTCTCACCTGGAGGACAGGGAGAGGGCTGAGAGGGCTGAGAGGCCACGTGCCGAGGTTAGCCAAGTGGACTTGAGAGTTGCACGTGAGACTTATTCTGGGCTCTTCACTCCTTTTGAGCTGGGAATGGATGTCTCCTTGGTCTGCATGTTTAGTTTCCAGGGTGATACCAAATAACACCCTTTATATATCCAGAACTCTAACCTCTTAAAAGCCTCCCCCAACAGGGGACTGGATGACAAGAGAGAAAAATAATATCCACCCCCTTGGAGGGGTTAAGTGGGCATCTGTGAGCCTCTGGTCTCAGCGACTCCCATGGAGGGGGTTCCCTTGGGTGTCTCCTAAACACAGGAAGAGTTAGCTGCAGAATTCTGGGTGAGGTGCAGAGTCTAAGAAAGGAGGAAAGGAATACAGGAGGTTTGCTGAAGTGACAGTGAAATTCCGAGATGGAAAAACCCAGAATGGAAGGATTTCAGGATATTTTGCCATCCTCTCAACAGAGATCCTTGCAGTTGGATAGCAGTGGGCCCACTGCCCAGAACATCAGAATAAAAAAACAAGTCAGCACATATCCTCATGGGAAAGGCATCCAATCGTCACATACTGCTGCTGCATCAAATGGCCAGGCAGAATCGCCCCCCCGTCTGGAGTGTGGCACTCAGCATGGCAGACACTGTCTTTCTGCACCTTGGCACTTGGCAATTACCCGGGCATATTATAACACTTTCTCGAATGCAAAAGAGTATATGCACAAGCTGAGAAAAACTATAGGCCGTGCTCATTATTTAAAGAACAATTAATGAAAAAATAGCAACAAACTAGAATCATAGGCTTGAGGGTAATTTTGCAATTAAGAAAATTAGAGGCTGCTGTTTCAGGAGAAAAACTGTCAAGTCCAAAGTAGGAAGAGGAAGGGATATACAGCGCCAGGCTCCAGGGACATCTGAGTCCACTGGACACCGGGGGGGGGAGGGCAGGGAAAGAAGGGATCGCACTCACTGAGTTGCCCAGGCCAGATACTGGTACCCAAAGGCCCCTGCCACTGTCCTTCATGTCCCTCACCTACTGAGAGGTTATGAAGCACCCCTGTGCCTGGCCCTACTCTGGGCTCTTTCAGACACAGCATCTCATATAACCACAAGCTTCCTGTAAGGGGGTATCCAGAGTCCCAATTTACAGATGAAGCACTCAAGGCTTCAAGGTCCATCCCTCTGTCCCAAGATCACACACATTAAGTAAGGGGTGATGTCATAAGAGAAGCTCAGGGCTGTCCAACCCCAAATACTTATTCTTTTGACTCTGTCCACTGCTTCCCTAAAATCCTCCCTCATGCCTATGGGCCCCTCGAATCACCAACAAATCTGATCTTTACTCTCTATGTTGTCACCTTAGTCTTGTGCCTCAGCCCAACTCAGTTTGTTTAATTTGGCAGCAGGCAGTAAGTGGAAGCTCCAGGAATCCAACCCTTCAAAATGTAAAAAACAGTCCAGCCCTCTTCCCTTCCCCCCAAGTCCAGCCTACACCAAGCGTCCTGCTCAGCCCTGCATCCACCTGGCTGCCACTTCCCGCTCCGACCCCGGTGTGGGCTTCCCCTAACCTCTTCCATCTGACCTCTGCTTCAGCCTGCGAGGCTCTGTGGTTTGTTCTGCCCTGTACCTGGGTGAGCTCTCCATCTTACCCATGCAGGGCGTCTGGAAGGAGGCCCACCCCCGACGCAAAGCTCCTGAGAGTCCAGGAGAAGACGGAGTAAGCGGTCCCTGCTCCTCTGCTCTACACACCTCTGGCCTAGTGCTGAAACTAAGACAGGTCAGAGCAAGCAAGGGAGCCGCGCTGACCCAGTTAAAGAGAGTGGGTCAGAATCTCGGTCAGCAGAGAGAAATAGATCAGCAGCAGGCTGACAGCAAAGTGAACCCAGGCATGGTCCTAGAAAAGGACCTGGGAATAGACCAGAGCAGGGCCAGACGCATCAGGGAAGGCCACGCAGTCAGCAGGGGGGCAGAGTGTGAGCAAGACCCAGGAGGCTGCCGCAGAGCCCACTGGTGGGCTTCCTGTCAGGCAGCTGGCACCTAGCACTAGAATTTGTCAACTAATTCTAACAAGAACTAATAACTGAACAACTAAGTCTAAATTTAAAAAAGGAATTATATCTTGCAAGATGAGAGGTGAGGGTAAATGAATACATCTATGCCCGTGCAACAAGAATGGCTTGTCAGAAGCTGTCCCCACCCTAAAGTGCTCTGTTAACTCTATACAAGGCTGGAGGTTCTGTTTATGTCTAGTTCAGGAGACTAGAAAAAAGTTTTGCATCAACCTCACTTGTTAAAAGGGGTTTTGCTCCTCCCTTTCCTTAAGTATGATTTGGAAAATTTATATAAACCTTGCTTTGATGACTCAGGATCAGGCAGTGGTATCACCACTGAAACGCAGATTAGTAACACAGGAAATATGGATTAAGGAGGTGTGTCAGAGTGGGAAGCATGGGAGTGAGACCCCTGAACTAAAGAGGGCGATCGATATTCTTTCTGTAATTCATCTCCTCACTCAAAATCCAATCTCCGAAGCAGTCCTTAGTCAGTAAAACGTCTATGTAATCATTGCCTTCCCCCCAAATTGACTGGATCCTCCCATCTGGCCTGTGCTATAAACGTGCAGCAGAAACTGGAGACAGTCCGTGCTTCGCTGCACGCCGCCTTACACTGGCTGCTGCTCAGCCTAACCCTAGTGCTCAGCATCTGAGGGTGAGCAGAACTAGAACCGCTAAAACCATGACGCGAACTTAAACATCCCTGCGGCATAGCTGCTGAGCTATGTAATGAGAACCTTCCAAGCCCCCAGACTGCTGTTGTCAAATACAGTACCGAGTAGCCACAGGTGGGAACTTAAATTTAAATTAATTTAATAAATTTTTAAAAATCAATCTCCATACTACCCACATTTCAAATGCTCAGTAACTGCCTGTGGCTAGTGGCCACCAAATTAGGGAATGGATATAGAATACGTTGGTCATTACAGAAAGTTCCACTGGACAGTATTACCTTAGACCAAATTTCTAGTTTTTTTGGTTTGCTTTTTGGAGGGTTTTCTTTGTTTGTTTTGAAACAGGGACAGAGAACCAAGGTAATGACATTATGAGGAAATAGACAACTCCAGCATGTGGAAATTTTTATAAGACATCTACACTCTTAAATACTCAATGTTGTAAGTAGAAGAAGGTTGAGAAATTTGGACGATTGCTCTAGACTTAAAGAGAACGAAGGTCCAACATCAAAAGAAATGCATACATTTTGAGTTCTGCTTCAAAATGTCTAGAAGCAACTTGCTTGAATGGTTAGAGAAATAGGAATGGTATTGGGGATTATTGTTAATTTTCCTCAGGAGAGTCAAGTCCTTGGGGCCTGATTGGAAAATGTCGTAATATACTGCAGTATTGGGGTATACGGTCTTGAAGTTTATAACTTATTTTCAAATGATCTAGAAAAATGTGCATATACTCATATGCAGATAAAGCAAACATTACCATATGTCAACAGTTGTTAAACCTGAGTGTAGGAACGATGGGTATTCATCATACCTATTTTTACAAAGGATTGAAATATCCATAATAAAATTTCTGTGAAACACCATCCCTATGGAATTTACAGAGCCTGACATGTGTCAAAACTCCAAGCTAGTATGTATTTGAAAGCCCTTTCACTTTCCTTAGCTCATAATGAAAGATTTCCATTCCTCTAATGCTATTTTATTTACATGGGTGTCAAAAAGATCAAAATGAGAGGAATAAATTCATTGTGCCTTCTGACTCATCAGCTATTAGCTCTTTATGATGCATTATCCACGGACAGAAGAAAGCCTGAACATTTTACTCATATGAAATTTTCAACATACTTCCCCCAATCCCAAGCCAATCAATTTCATTATGATCGCACTTAACTTTCTTTATTCTCCTCCTTCCATGCTTACTTTTTGAATAGAGTGTTGAAGTTTGCATGCAATATTTCCATTTGCCCCCTAAATACCAGGTACCTCATTTCTCCGGTATCTATCACAACTCACTTTTGACTCAGCAGGCTGTAACAAGAAAGCCATATTTTGTACTTCAAAACAGAAGTACAAATTATAGGAAAATATATCCAGTGAAAGTTAAGAATTTTTTAGCCATGTCAGGAGGAGTAGAAGAGAACTTAAGAGGGACTCAGTTTCCTAGAAACTCAGTGGTGAAGTATTCTAAAGGCACTGGAATGATCAGATCTAAGAAGGGGAAGACGAGAAATTTTTACAAGGCATCCGGCCACTAGGCTTATCTCTGAAGAGACCCAAATACCTTAGGCAGAGCGTCCAAGAAGGAAGCGGGTGCACGTGGCATCTTAGGGACTAGGGAAGGTAAGTAGAAAGAAAAAAGTCAGGAAAATGGAAAGCATTACGCTCACCTATTTCAACTGGACAATGGGTTTATCCTGATACCAAGAGATGGATGCAGAGGCCTCCTGCCCAAGAACTTCAAGTATAGGAGATTCCTTGATTAATTTTGTAATTGCATGTGTCTGGAGGCAAGGAGGCATTGCAGAACAAAGGTGGGATCAGGACACAGAGAGAGCCTCTGAACTGTCATGCTAACGCTACAGACCTATTATTGGGGAAAATGGGGTGTGGACTCTATTTTTGGCTTTTTAACAGGTTTCAGTGGCAGTCCCCAACACAGAGCTTTCCCTATATTCTGCCACTGGCAGCATCAATTGGGAAAACCTGGAATACAGCCAGCACACACCTGACACGTATGCACTGGTCCATTCATTCACTAGTTACTAATTCAACAGCTAAGAGATGGCCATCATGGTGCTGGGACCCAGAATTCCAGGGGTTAATAAAAGCAGGCACATCCTTCCCCACATGGAATATCCAGGCTAATGAAGTCGGTAATAAATTAATTATGGAAAAAATGTATGATTTAAGATAAGGATAACTTCTAGGAAAGATATAATCACATCTGAACTAAAATATAAAGGACAGAAGTGGGAAAAAGCATTGCATCTCAGCCAAGGCCCACAGACAGGACAAAACAGGTAGCTTTAGGGAAGCACTTTCTAAACATTTTAGGACATACCTCACGAGCATATAAAAACTGGACACACCCATGCACACAGACACTGATGTCCTTCTGTATGTTATTTTCTATTTGTATATTAAAGCCTGCATTAAGTCTTCAGACATTAAGAGGAAGGATCCCTCTGTAGATGCAGATGAGTGTAAAGCCCTACTTCAAATGGTCTTGCTGATAATATTTTTATAATGTTATTATAAAACTTAATTGGATGAAATTTGTTTTTTAACTTGTGATGTGGATGGAAAAAGCTTCAACTCGGTTCCCATTCACAGTGTAATTACCAGCATTGTCTTCAGTCTGGGGTTTCCTTGCAGGAATCTTTTGAAGTCACTTGTTCATTGTGTGAAGGCTATTTAATTAAAACTAAATACTATAATCCACAATTCTACATAACTGGGCCTTAGAAGCAACGTATAGTCACAACAAGCTGAATTTAAAAGGACAAGGGAAGATGCTGTGCTAATCTGCCTTGTTATAAGCCCCCCTTTCCCAAAGGACACCTGTCAAGCTACATGTGACATCTGGCAAGTGTACAGGTCAGAACACTAATTCTATGAAGAATATTAAATATTGAAAAATCTTAAGTTTTTACTTACAATTTTATAATTACAAAGTCAATGAATAAAACGATCTAGCATTTTCTGTCTGTGCTCCAATGCCTTCTTAAGATTCCCTAAAACACATGTGTCACGCTGTGGGAACCACTGTTTTGGGAAACTAAAGTGTGGAGAGAAGGGGCCAGGTGGGCTGCAGGTGGCCAGCTGGTCCTGCACACGGACAACACTGAAGCTGCTCTTGGTCTTCATGTTACCACAAAGCCTTTGAAGGGTCCAGGAGCAGGTGAGAGGGCAGGAACCCATCTCCAGTCTAAAAATATCAAATGAATCACAGATGTGGAGCAGGATGCTGCTTCCATATATGAGAAAAACAGGGCACTACGACTGTAAGGAGCTGACAGAGAATGGGGGTTGTGCTGGGGAAGATGAAGAAGAAGGAAGATTGGGAGGACTTCCGGGAGACAGGAAAGTGATGGATGGTGGCAGAGGCACATGTGGGAATCAGGACTTCTAGAGCTTCTGGCTTAGAGGAAGGGGTGGCTGAAGGCACCATTAGCCCACTGAGATAGAAACGTCAAAGGAGGGCAGATTACAGGAGTGGGTTTAGGACTCATTCCGCTTAAGGGGCTTCAAAATGCACTCCCAGAGTTGAGCAGGATACAGGGATGTGCAGAAAGGGAGCACGCACAGTGTCGGAAACCTGCAAGGAGTAAGGAAAGAACATTCGGGATCTGTATTCACCGTAAACAGCTCCACGGACCAAAGCCCACACCAGAGAGAAACGGGGCACCTAGGGAGTAAGCACAGAATTAGGGCTAAAGCACGCCCATCCTAAGAAATACAGGAAGGATACATGAAAGGCAGGAAAAAACTGAGGAAAGAATGAAGTCAAGGAGAAAAAGTGTGAAGGGAAGTGAGCGGTAGAAGGAGACACGGTTAAGTTGGCCACTCACAGAGACATCCTTCCAAAGACCTAAAGAGAAGTGTTCCCAATGAAATTGGCAATGAGAAGACTGGCGACTTATGGGGGCATGTGTGGTGGGAAAAGAATGCATGTCCTGATGAGTTCAGACAAGCTGTCAAGACTGGCTGTGTAGGACAGAGAGAGGGCAGCAGCAGGTGGGGACACGGTGTGTGTGGGGGAGGGGGTGCTGTATTTTGACAAGGGAGATAGATTTTGATCACTCACATGTTCTAATGAGCCAATGAAGCTGCCCCAGGAGAGAGGAAGAGGTTGACCACAAAAGGAACATCCTGGGAGAGTAAAAGCATCAGAGATCCAGAGCAGAGGACGTCTGGAGGATTTGACCTTAGGAAGAGACCCATTCCTTCCAGAAAGGGCTATGTGCAAATGGAGGGACAGGGGTGAGGATGGAAAGACTAAGTAGGGGAAATTCCCAGCTTCTTGGGTTTCCTTTTGTTTTCCTAGTGCAGGAGGTGAGACAGACCTCCCAACAGGTCTAAGGAAGGCAATTCCAGGTGGAAGCAATTTGGAAGACTTTGAATAACTCAAGTTCTAGTAGAGAAAGAGAAGATGGAGGGCAGGTTGAGGAGGTTTTGAAGGGCACCCCAGCCCTCTCAAGAACCAGCTTGGCTGTAGAGACCACTGATCCCCATAAGCACCACTGCAGCAGCATGCGAGCTTCCCTGGCAGCCGGACATCAAGGCCGGTGCTGCTGCAGTTGGGTGTTAAGGTCTGTCTCTGCTAACACGGACGCACTGATTAAAGCTCCCTGTTGTCTTCCTTAGAGACGAAGGAAGTATGTTTTATCACAAATGGAGCACAATTTACCCACAAATTTATGTTCTGTGCATCCATGATACATTGCACAGATGTCAGAAATTCCACTCAGAAGCAAAGCAGGATGTGAATTACTACATTGTGGAACAAATAAGAGAAACTAAAATGAATTCATTTCTTCTCAACGAAAAACATGTTCATCTTCTGTGCCACATCAGGTTGAGACCACTGATCTGCTTTTCTTTCTCTGGACTATGTCCAGCTCTGCGTGAGTCATGAGCGCCAACAGGACCCAGAAGGAGAACCTGAAACTCAGCATTGAGAATAAGTTGTGCTCACCTGGTGTTCAGTGTGACCCACCCTAAAGCCACACCCCTGCTGCCCAGAACAGTCCATGAAAAATCTACAATATTTTCAGGGCATTTCCTTGCTTAAAAATCCTTTAAGGATCCATGGTGCCTACAGGGTACAGGAAAGCCTCCTTGGATGCTTTACACAACCCTCTGGGAAAACAGGACATGGTCCCTGCAACTTCTCTAAACTCTCGTCCTGCTCCTTCCCACACTCAGAAATATATGCCTCAGAGAATTCCAAACTCTCGAAGGCTACAGACATTTCCTTTCTAACGTCTAGAAGATGTTCATGCTTGAAGCAGTAGCAACACTCTAAGGAGTGAAAGCCATTGTTCCAACCAGGTTCACCCTATCCTGCTGCACAGCAGTCTCCTGAAGATGCTCTGGATGCCGAAGGCAGCTACTGACCACCAAGGAGAACAGGGCCCTGGCAATTCACCAGTAGACACCAGGAGATCAGCCAGTCATCAGAGGGATTATGAAACAATCATGAAAACCAATCAGGACACAATTGCTCTTGACCTACTCGCAGTCAGGTTTGGATTTTTTTTCTTTTTCCCTTTATGAAATCATAGCTATGTATGTTGACGCATTTATGGGGTACAATGTACTGATTTGATATACCATGTGCAATGCTTACACTGAACTGATTAACATAACCATCACCTTGCTTATTTGTTGTGGTAAAACATTTGTACTCTGTCCTTAATAGTTTTGAAATGTACGATAGCATTATGCACATTAGGAGGGTATTGGGTGGGAACCTCATGTTTTTTCCACTTATAAGAAAAAGAGAGAGAAAGGAGGACAGAACTCTTCAATTCAATTACAATTTTATTGTTTTAATTCAGTCCAAACATTGTGTAAGTGTGCATAAAATTATAAACAGAAGCTATCCTTGGGGACTCCAGCACAACAAGAAGCGCCTTGGGATAGATTTGTTATGCACATAAAGATCAGTATCCATGTTTTATTTAACTGTATCAACATGTCTCAGGCGAAACTTCTTTCTGTGGCTTGTGAGACTACTGTAAAGAGTTAGTCAGTCAGTAGGAAACAAATATAGCCCCAGTTTCTGCTTTGCAGTACAGGGAGAGTTTAAATCTGCCCTGTGGAATCTTCCCATGACCAAAGAGTGCCACCTGAGCCATCTGTGCAGATTGGTGTAGACGGCAAACACAAGGGACCTGCAGTGGACTCTGCAATTCTATCATTCATTAACTGTGTGGCCTTGGGGACATTAACTGCTCTCCGAGCCTCAGTTTCTCTCCTGAAAAATGAGCACAACAACCCTACCCATGTCACATGGTTGTCAGGGACAAACAAGCAAAGCTTAAGAACAGGTGTAGAGACCAGCACTTAACAGGGACTCCATAACACCTCCCTCTTTTTATGCTGGTTGTATTTCTGTTACTCCAGCCATAAAAGATTCAAGCTTATTGAGGGTATAGGGAATATTGTAACGTGAAGAACTGAGGTCATCTTGAGAACCTGACCTCTGTTCCCTGGAATAGAACACACTTCCCACAAACAGTCACGCAGCATGCCTCCTGACTCCGTTCAGGCCTTTGCTCAAACATCCCATATTGAGGGAATGCCCTTACCACTGTCTAAAACAGCAATCTCTGCCTACTTTACTGCATAATACATGCCACTTCCTATTTCCTTTTATTTATGTATTGTTTGAATCCTGCACTCTGCAGGAGTGAAGATTTGGTCTGGCTTGTTTGTTCTGTACCCCTTGAATGTACTGAGCGGCTCCATCTCAAAGAAAGTGCCAGGAACTACCTGCCAATAATCAATGAATGAAATAATTAATATCCTACTAACCCTTAACTACTCTGTTCATTTCTAACTTCCTGCAGGTTGCTTTTCAAGACCATACTGTGACACAATTTCTCAGCAGTACTTACTTTGGGACAAGACCGGTGCCACCTTGTCCCATGAACAAGTTTTGTAACATTTGATTTTTTTGTTTCCAGATTAATAAAACACAATACGTGCATATAGATAAATGTACGTGTACACACACACACATGGCTTGAAAGCCATGATTTGTGTTTGCTGAGAACAGGCAGCAGAGTACCTGGGTATTCAATTCAGCATCTGTTCATTGAGGCACCAAAAATGTCCATGACACTACTGGTTTTTCAGGTTCTCTAATTCCCTATGTCCGCTTAAAAGCTGGTTTTCACATTAGTCAAAATTCCATCACTTTCCCTCTCTTGTACCTTTCTGCAAGAAATGCTCTAACTGGGGAACCACATTAAATCCCATAAACTCAACTACAATCTTCACATCAATAAAACCTATATTTCTATGCACAACCCAGACCCAACCCAAGTCCACAGACTCTGCCAGCAGTCCCTAATGAGACGCCATGTGGTGGCCCTCCAAAGCTCGGTTTCCAATCTTCATTTATTTCTCCACAAGTAGTTTCACTGCCCATCTTGTCATTCAGGCCAAAACCCAGAGGCATCCATGATTTGACACCCGAAGCCAATCTACCACCAAGATCTGTCAATCCTAAATTTGCAACAGTTGTAGAATCTGCTCACTCCATATCCACCTCCAGGGCCAAGCTCAGGCCCTCACCAATTGTTACTGTGAGAACAAAACGCACTGAGGACACACGATGCTGAGCAGGGTACGGAGCAGTGGGGTTCTTGGTCACCTCAGGTGGGAATGGACATGGCAGGAAAGTGCTCTGGAACAAAAGACAGTTACTTACAAGACTAAACGTACCCTTAACTTTATCACCCACCAATCATGCCCCTTCTGACTTAAATTAGTTGAAAAGCTATGTCTACCCAAAAATATGCACATGGATACTTCTAGCAGCTTCACTCAGAATTATCCAAACTAGAAAGCAACCAAGATGTTCTTCAGTGAGTGAGTGGACACACGGTGGTCCATCCCGACAGTGGGAACCATTCAGTGTCAAAAATAAATGAGCCATAAACCATGAAAATCCAGGGAGGAAACTCCACAAGAGAAGCCATCAGGAAAGGCTGCAGACTGTGCAATTCTAGCCACAAGATATGAAAGCAAAACTACGGAGACAGAAAAAGGACCAGCAGCTGCAAGGTTGTAGGGAGGGACAAGTGAAAAGGCAGAGGACAGAGGACTCTTAGGGCAGTGAAGCTGTTCTGCACGACACTACAATGATGGGTACATATACTTAAAGATTAATCAAAACCCATGGAAGATACAACAGCAAGAACAAACCCTAAACTATGGATTTGGGGTGATGATGTGTCGAGACAGGCTTATCAATTATGAGAAATTTAACACCGCATGTGGTTGCTGATGGGGGATGGGTGTCCACAAAAGGGTCTGTGGATATTTGGGGTATCTCTGAGCCTTTTGTTCAATTTTGCAATAAACTTAAAACTACTCTAAAAATACAGTCTGTTAAAAACAAAAAAGAAAACAACTGCACACAAAATAACTTTCCATCTAGTCACACAGACCCATCATGAACCTACCTAATTAATCTGCCACAGAGGCCAGGAATAATTTTTAAATAAAACTAATGATCAACATGCTTTACTTCCAGGAAACCTTTCCCTGCTTTTCAATAACCTATAAATTAAAGGGCTCTGGGCAAAAAGTTAACAATTTTCTTAAGAATCTGAGCAATAGGGCGGTGCCTGTGGCTCAAAAGAGTAGGGCACTTGCCCCATATGCCAGAGGTGGTGGTTCAAACCCAGCCCCAGCTAAAAACTTCAAAAAAAGAAAAAAAAGAAGAATTTATGCTAACCAGTTTGATGAAAATATTTCAGATTGTATGTGAAACCAACACATCGTATCCCATGAGTGCATTAATGTACACAACTATGATTTAATTAAAAAAATTTAAAAAAAAAAAAGAAGAAGAAGAATCTGATCACTAGCTAAAATTTTTAGGGGTGCTTCCTCAGAAACAGATAATGATGGTATCGGCCAACTATATCACTAAACAATATAATACCACTTATTATGAAATGTCCCCTTGCAAAGATGCACCTGAGGCGGCGCCTCACTCTGGGACTGCCTCCCTGAGTGCAGAGACTCGCTTGTCTGGCAGGAGCTTGCAGGAGCTCTAGAGGATACGCTTGTGGAGTGATATGAGCGTCCCCAGGAGCCATGAGGCTTTTAAGCAAGGCGGAGAGCAGACCATCCAATGCAGACGGTCCCTCCTGCACCTGACCTGTGGCTACTGTGAAAACTCTTGATGAAGAGGACACTTGGTCCCCGAGAGGCAGACACCAAATGTGGTCAATGAAGTAAGCACAGCTAAGAAAAAGAAGACCCCTCCTCCCTTCTACCCTTCACCAGGGGGACAAACGTCCAGTGAGGGTCACGTGTCCTGTGCTCAGCCCCAGAGTTACCTCCTCCGGGGATCCCACCCAAACCAAGCCCCACTCTGGGTGGAAACCCCTTGTGTTTGGCCCCCCACATCACAAATCCTGTATTTTGGTCGTCTGTTTATCATCTGCTGTTTCACTAGGACCCTCTTGATGGTTGTAGCTACAAGGTCATGGCAACCTTGGTGGCTGCCCAAGCCAATTTTGTGAGCACAAGCTGGTCAGGCCACCCACAGTGGCGGGCACTTCTGGCTCTTATCCAAGATCCCTCCCCCTTCCCAACTGAACAGGACACTGGCTGTCTCTGCCAGTCGTACTAAACAGACACATCCTCGGAGGCCCTTTTGGTCAGAGGAGGTGGTGAGAGCAACAAGATTTCAGTGAGAGTCTACTCGACGGAAGGTGGAGAGGTTACCGCTTTCCTGATCCAAAGGGTGAACCCGGGTGGCACATGCTTTCTGTCTCACCCTTCCTGCCACCTATACACCTAGAGCATGGCCAGAATACCTGATGACAAAGCAGAGATCGCACAGCCATGGACCTGAAAAAGAAAGGCACATGCTGAAGCCAGCACAGCAGGAAACCTGGGGCCTTGGTTCTTGGTGACGTCCCCAAAGTACTATTGTTATGGGAGACAAATGAAACTCTTCTTGGGTATTCCACTGCCATAGGTTTCCATTATTGCAGCTGAGCCCAGTTTGAACTGACACAAAACTCGGCATAATTTCTTCCCCTCCTAAACATAATAAAAGCTCAGCCAATCGCCCGACACACTCACTAAACAGGGCTCTTTACTGTGTCCGCCCACCTCCTGGCACTCGTCATCTGCTCTCTGAGCCACATCACTCTAACCGACGTGTGAACAGGCCCCATCAACCTCATCATTTGCTGTGGTCTTGGCCTTTGCACAACTTCTTCCCCTGCCTCAGAAAGGTTTTTCCCTACAGCTTCCCCTGAAAGTGTCCAACTGGCCTGTAAAGACTGGGGTGTGCCTCACCTCCTCGAAAGGCCTGCCTTCACCCAGCTCCTGTCTCCCCTGAATTTCCAGAGAGCTCCCAGGGCTGCAACTGCTGCAGCAATTAACACATTCCTTTCAAGTTATTTGTTTATCACCATCCTTCAGAACTTGAAAGCACAGACAGCAGTAACCTGAGTTTTCAGGCATTTGACATAATGTTTAAGGTGCCTCCAACTCCACTGTCTCCACCTACCCAAGTGGTCACCTTCCCTAACCCTGCACCTGTAAAGTAGGGATGCCCCCAGTTTCACCAGGCAGGAACATTAGACTAAATGTGACCAGAGTGTGCCACACTCAGGGGTATGTACTATTTCTTAATAGTACTGAAAGGAAAAAAAAATAAACATATTTCTGTATACTTGGAGAAAGAAGGTCTGACCCCAAATGTCTAGGTTTTCCACACGGAGCAAATCCAACACTTACTGTCTGGGGGTAGTGCAGGACAACAGGTTAAGAGCTCAGTCCCATGAAAAGCTTGACCAATGCCAGTAGCAGAGGGGGGTCAAACCCAGTTACCGGCTTCAGGTTTGTGCTCCTGGCCATTCACACTGTGCTCTCGCATTTTACATTGCAGCACCAAGTAGAATGCCTCAAGAATGTTCTTTACCCTTGTCATCTTTCCTCCTGTTCATGCCCCCAAACACTCAATGAGCCAGCAAAGCATATTTTCCTATAAAGCCTGTGCCAAGACAGCACCCAGACGTCAGTGCTTCATTGCATCTTGGTCCATGAATGGATAGGACTGTGTTTCACGCACAGGGAGAAGAAAAGTCAAAAACTATCACACTGTTCCAAGTGTGCTCCCACTTAATGGGCACAATGCAAGGAAGAGCACACCTCCTGGGTGCAGGACACAGCTACCACAGGGACTTTACCAGCAAAAGCAAACCTCATAACCTAATTGCACCTTCATACTAATCTGAAATAAAAGAAAAATGAAAAACACAAAAAAGAAACAGAGGATTGAAAGAAAAGCTTAAAGCACCAAAGTGAACCTGCGTTGAGTCTTTTTATGGGTCGAGCACGGTTCTGATCACTGCACTTGTGGTTGTTCTTTAATCCTAACAAAGCCTGCCGGAGGTTTTTCATCCTAATTTATGTATGAACATACTGATGTTCAGAGAGGTGGTGTGATCTGTGCACAGGAGCACAGCGAGGCAGAACAGGAGATGAGCTTTGAGTCAGTGCTGCCCCCACAGACCACGGCCTCGTATGGCCCAAAGCTGGGGGCCAGATGAGCCAAGGGGCTGTGTAGCCAGGGGACGATGGAGTCATCTGCTAGAGGGGCAGGGAAAGGGTCTTCAGAAGAAATGACAACTGGGGCCAATCTGAATCAATGAGAAGGTTGCCGAAACGAAAGTGAAGAGACAGAGACAAGGACTCGGGCACAGTCGGACAGTGTCAGACAGGAGGAGCATAACTTAGTGTGCGAAATTACCAATGGAGCCACCATCTCCCTGTTTGGGGATACTTTGCCTTCTGTCTCCCTGGAAGCCATACTCAGGATCCCAAAAATACCTGAAAAGAAAATTTCCAGCCCAGTGAAAAACCTTCTTCTCACAGTGACTCTAAAGGAGCTTCACATTACATTCTACTGGCATCTGCAGGTTTAACTTAGAATGAGATGCTTCTTAAAGTACAATAGCATATTGATTTTAAGTCCAGGTGCATGCAATATAGCAAATTTATATCCTAGAAGTTTTGATACATACATTACTCAAAGATTTTTGAATAAAAGTATCCAAGATACTGAATTCGGCACTGAATTGGGTCATGCAAATAAATAAAAAAGGGCAAATTGGTGATTTTAGTCCATGTATTTCCTTTCATCTGGGGTCAAGATAATCAATAAAAGTATAAAGTGAAACAATGAACACCTAAAATTGTGACCGCTAATCTGAATAACTAGGGAGGATATGAATTGCCCTGATTCCTTTTTATTTATTTTTTATCCTTCATAGCCTACTAATTCTAGAAAGTGTCTTTGCAAATACATGCTTCTGCAGTCTTCCACATGTGTTCCAAAATCAAAAGATACTAGAAGCAGCTTTGACCTTAGGAATCATCTGATAAATCTCCTCAATTAATCACCTCTTCCAAGACCAATAGAAGTCCTATTATTTCCTCAAATTCACAAAGTCCAGTGGTTAAAACCCAAATATTTTAACTGGGGCCAGTTCAAACCTCAGAAGTTTTGTTTCTTTCCTTTTGTTTTGTTTGTTTGTTTGTTTTCTTCTGACCTATAGCTGAAGTTTGAATGTCCTCCACTAGGGACATTTACAGGCTATTAGCAAAAGAATGAGTCTTAGAATCAAATAGGGATTAAGAAAATGCCATGAAGGCTATGTTTAACAGTTCGATGAAAACATTTCAGATTGTATATGAAGTCAGCACATTGTGCCCCATGATTGCACTAATGTACACAATTATGATTTAATAAAATTTAAAAAAAACAAACAAACAAACTCAGGGATCAAGTTTGGACTGTGCTCCAGCTATGTGGCTGTGGACACACTGTTTGTCCCCTCTGTGCTCTGCTCTCCCCAGATGCAAAAGGGCTGAGAAGGGCTCCCACAGAGAGTACTGAGCACCCACTTTGGGGGGGTCCTCTCTACCCCCACAGCACCTAGTAGGGACCTCTAAGGAGCTGCAGTTTTCCACTCTTCTGCACCACTTCATAATTCAAGGCTTATCTGTCGCTGGAAGCTGATTTTATTGATCACTCATTGTCTCCAACATACACAAAAAGAGGGAGAAAAAAAAAGAAAACTGGAAGAATCTCATTCTGTTACTCAAAGCAATATATTAATATTCATTTTATTCTCCCAAAAGGCCAACACAAGCCATCCTATTAAAATGCCTAGTT
Source organism: Arctocebus calabarensis (assembly GCA_963573935.1). Taxonomy (NCBI): domain Eukaryota; kingdom Metazoa; phylum Chordata; class Mammalia; order Primates; family Lorisidae; genus Arctocebus; species Arctocebus calabarensis. The sequence continues at coordinate 18,983 of CAUYON010167322.1, forward strand.
TGATGAATTCCACCTGGGGCAAAAGATGCCAAGGATAATCTTATCGTTATACATTTAGTTTAAACAAACTAAAAAAAGGCATTTTATTCTTCAGTGCATTTTATATCTTGAGTCAAAATCAACACTTTTCAAACATACCTCCAGTTCAGTAGCTGCGCTGATGTATGCCCCCGAAATTAATTTCCCAGATAACTAATACCAAGGCCTTTAAGCACCAAATACTTTCATATTTAATTTTAGCAATTTCTCAAGTAACTCATTTTAGACACTGCTATATTCCCTTGTCTTATTATAGCAGAGCTCACAGACTATAATTTAGTTTTTCTTTGATGATTCACTCTCACACTTATGGACACAAGTTATTGCTTAGTGCTGCCATTTACTGATAGCCTCAAAGATCCCAATAGATAAACATCTCCAAAGTCCCTTCCTCAGAGACCCAGGGTCCTACCTAACAGTGTTTCCTTGGTCTGCACCATGGAGAGTTTTCAGGCAAGAAAGAGTCTTATCTGGGTTCCTCACTTTTCAGAGTGGAATGTCAACCCCACCATCCTCTTACTTGATATTAAGTATGTACACAGATCAACAGCCTTTAATCAGAATAAACACTGACTAATCTGCTGCTATATGCTAAGTATTATAAGGGAAGCTGTTTAATTTTGTTAATTTTTTATGCTCTTCTTTTCTTTTTTCTTTATTAAATCATGACTGTGTACTACCTCATATATTGCCTATTATTGTTGGTTTAGAGATAGACTAAGATCAACACAGTAGAGAAACACGGTGGAAGTCATACGATAGCCCAGTGAGAAGCTGAGGTCACAGCCAGGCTATCCTATCAGGAAGGATACTGCTGAAACTCCTCCCCCTGAGACCACATGGGCAAGGGGAGGGCACAATAGGAGGGCTAACAAGTGATGAGAAAAGGGGAGGTCGTGGACCACACATAGCCATGATGTCAACTCAATGAGTGAGCTAAGAGAGGCAGTTGCGGTCACCAGGTCAGCTGGAAAATAGAACATGTGTGATGAGTGTGTGAGCATGTGACTGAGTGACATAGAGGAAAGTCATCCAAGAAGGTGAAGGCCAGCATGGCATTGAGGTCACCTCCCTGGACTTGGAAGACTCAAAATAAGTGTAGGACTTGGATGGTGAAGAAAACCAAGCTCCAGGTACCACAGTGGTCAGTGAATGGAGAGGGACGTGTGAGCAGAGGGCTAATGCAGCCTGGATGGGCTGCTTGGGACCAGCAGAGCTGGCACCCTGTTGCGTTTTCCCTGGCCAACTATGGTTCTAATAGGCAAACAGGAGATGGTATGAAAATTAGGAAGGAAATCCACAGCAGGGCTCCTTGGGTTCCAAGCATCACAGAATTTAGGGAGACATTTTTATAGTGTGTTTTCATGAGTCCTTCCCTTTGGCACAGACATTCTAAGAGAATCAGAGGGTGGGAAGATGGCTGAATGTCACGAGTCCCAGGGAAGCCGCTCTGGGGAATTTGTCTTAAAAGAAGAGTTGCGGGCACTAATGGAAATATCAGGAATAATGCAGTGGATGCTACTGCTACTGGGGCCCAGGGACATTCTGCGTGGGGCAGGTGCACTCATCCCCCTGATGCTTTGTTGGGTGCTAACAGCACACACTGGCCCATTCTAAGATCTGTCCCCAGCTGGTAGCAGCTGCTTTTCCCAGAAATACTAAGAAGAGATGCCTCCAGTGCTCAGTCTACAGCAATGACAACATCCTAGACCTCTGCCCACCTCAAGGACTAAAGGAAAAAGCATTGTGGACTATGTGGGTCCCAGGACAAATCAGGCTGAGTCTAGATTGGACTGTGCCTGGCCTTGTCCTTATCAAATCCTGCTCCCCACTCTCTCCCTCTGAGGTGTCTGCTGATAGCACCCTGAATCAGTCACTTGCATCAGAATCCTCGTCTCAGGCTCTTCATCTTGGAAACCTCACCTAAGACAAAGAATGAGCAGGACTGCCCAATGGAGATCAAGAAGCAGCCCAGAGTCACTGGACTACCAAATGTCAAAACCAGAGTGAGCAAGCAATCAGGGTTGTCTAGGACCAAGGGGTTTCCCAGGATGTAGGACTTTCAGTGTTCAAATTAGAATACTCCCAGGAAAAATAGGACAAATCGGTCACTCAAATCAAAACTGAAGTCCAAATACCAGTCAGCCTCACTCTGAAGACCAGACATTTTCATTTGCACGACCTGCTATCTTGGTTTTCACCCGAGAGTAAATCCCCTGTGCGGTGCCCATGCAGAGAGAGATGTTCACGGGCTGCTCTAAGGCAGCCCCTCCCCTCTGATACAAAAGGTGTTCCCAGCTGGGCTCACGGGAGAAAGGACTTCAGGGAACCCATACTCCCAGCCAGATAAAGATGCCTATTTCTTTTATTATGAGAAGTGCAGCTGTAAATTTCCTCAGATGCTGAAAGTGATCCTTGACATAATTAAGGTTAAGAACAATTGTCCAGGAAAACATTGCTTTTATCTCTGGATTAAGAAGAACAGCAGGGTGCTGCATTTACATCTCCTACTTACCAGTCTCAAGCAGAGCAATTTCCCAGGAAGTGGCCAAACAGCCACCCCTGCATTCACCAGCACATGGTGGGGAGAATCAGCTACTGTACTACTCCAGCTACCCCCAGTCTCATCCGAGGGGAAGTGGGTGGGTGAATATCTCTTGTATTTAAACTGAAACTTAAATGACACTTATCAGTGGTGGCTGAGGATTTAGGCAGGGTCAGCCACTCCAAAGGCAGGTGTCACAGCGTTAAGGGAACAGGTTTCAGCACATCCCTGAACTGAAAGGCCACCTTCTGACCAATAACTGAAAGTGGTACTTAAATAGGGCTGTGGTTATTGATTTTTAAATTTTATAAGTATTATTTCATTATTGAAGATGTTTGGTATTAATCCTCCCATTTGTTTCTAGATAAGTATTTATTGCATGCCCTTTGAGCTCTAAGAACTGATCTAAGGCTTTGATGCAGCTATAATTACAGCCAAGTACCTTCGCTGTGGAGCTTATCACCTTGCAGAGAAGACAGTCAATAAGAAAATAAATAAATGAACCTATACAGGCTTAGTGCCTGTGGCTCAAGTGGCTAAGGCGCCAGCCACGTATACCTGAGCTGGCAGGTTCGAATCCAGCCTGGGTCTGCCAAACAACATTGATGGCTGCAACCAAAAGATAGCTAGGCATTGTGGGAGGCGTCTGTAGTCCCAGCGACTTGGGAGGCAAGGGCAGGAGAATGGCTTGAGTCCAGGAGTTGGAGTTTGCTATGAGCTGAGATGCCACAGCACTCTGCCCAGGGTGACAGCTTAAGGCTCCATCTCAAAAAAAATAGCTCAGATAATGATATAATGATGAATTTTATGGAGGAAAAAAATGCAAGCTTTGTGGCTAGAGACTAGACAGAGTTATTCGACAGGGGTGGTTCAAAGAGATTTCTAAACAGAAAGCACTTGGATGAAGGGAGGGAAGAAGCAGGAAGAATAGCAGGGGATCATCTGTGCTCCAGCAGGGTGGACACAAAACAGCTAGTCCCTAAGGCAAGAGGAAGCTATAGAGTGCGGGTTTTGTTTGGTTGTTTTGCGGGGATGGAGAGGAGTACAGACCTATGGATCTGAAATAACATCTTTATTTCACCAACTTATGCACTTCCCATAAGTCAAAGCTTCTGCTTCCATGCAGGTGATTCCCCAAGTCTACACATTCAGCCAAAACTCTTTTCTGAGCTCGACGAATGTCACCTAAAACGTACATGGATGTCCTCAGAGACCTAGAACTACTCAAAACAGAACACATCATTTCCCCTTTAAAATCTCTTTTGTCCCCTGTGCCCAAACAAGCCCAACCATTCAGACCAGGTCAGAACACAGAGACACCTTCATATCTCTCCAGGCTTAGACCCTCTATGATGAGTCATAATTCTATTGACCCAATATTTCTCAAGTTTGTTCTGCCTCCCCATGCCTTGCCCCTGCGATCAGGCCATCCTCGCCTCCCAGAACCCTGGATTTCTTGCAATAGACTCCAGCTTTCCATGCCTCTTGTCTTCTCTCCAATGCATTCTCTACACTGCAGACAGAATAGACTGTTCCAAAATGCACAGATTTGTGCAGCTTAAGATCTTCCCACCATGCCCATTAGCTTGCAGAAAAAAGTTTCTTCACAAGTGTCTGAGGCCCTGCATGGTACTCAGGGCCCGTGCCTACTTCCCTCTCCAGCCTCTGCTCTTCCCTCTCCACTCGGAGCCTGCACATCCCCCTGTGTGCAATGCTGGGCCCTCTTCTTCACGCTGCCTTCTACCTGAAACATCTCCCAATGCCTTATCTCTTGTGGTCTAACTCCCACTTGTCCTTCCTGTGCCTCCTCCTTCAGGAAGGTCCCTGTCCGCACACCCAGGGGCACTTAAGTGTTCTTTGCTCTAAGGGTTCACCTCTTTCTAAGGCTTTGCTATTTTATATTATAATCTCTCTATCTGTTTGTCTTCACCAGTTGTACAGTTCCAGAGGCTATAAACATTATCACCCTGTCTTGGCCTCCCCAAGCTTCCAGGACAGAGCATGGGATGTAATGACACCCCCCCCCCCCGATGAAATGTGTGTGGCTGGATGAGTTATACAGAGTCCAACCCCTTCACTTCACAGTTGACGAAGTAACCTCAGGCAAGTTAAGTTCCTGCCTAAAGAACACGGCTAATTCAAATCAGAGATAACCCAAGAATTCTTGACTTAGATTTTTGATCCAATTTTTTTCAGGGATACCAGGCTCCATATCAGAGTTTTTGACCTCAAATAAATACACAGTCTGGCAGTGAATCAAGGTCTAAAGATAAAAATTAAACACTGAGAAGGAAATGCCACTGGGTGCTAGAGAGGAATGGAGGGTGCTGCCATGGCCACAGAGAGTCTACTGGGAGCGAGCTGGGTCCTGGAGATACAGCCCAGGGTGTGCCCAGCTGGAAGGCAGAACAGACAAGCAGAAGGCCCATCCAGAATGTTGGGTGGATAAGAGCTTTATCTGTGCTATTCCAGCCAGAGCTCACGCCCACAGTGGAAATTCCTGCTGAATGAGCTACACCAGGAAGGCACCCCAAGGGACACTGCCCTCCGCGTCTAGATGATTCACACACAGAGAGACCATCCCACCCTCTCCTCCTTCACTCTCACAGCCCACCCTCCCCCAGTAGCTGAAGACCGTAAACTCAGAGACCATGACGTCACATTATTCAACATCTCCCTAAATATAACAAAATTAGAAACTCCCAAGGAGAAAGAACACTCTTTGCTATATCACAAAGCAAACATAAAAGGCTGTATCATCAACTGACATATAGGACAAGCCCTCAAAGAATGGAGAGGAAAGAACTGTCTAAGTGACAGAGGAAGTGAGCATCAGAATGCAAACAGGCCCAGACCTCCAGATGAAAAGCTATAGATTTTTTTTAAAACAATAAATCTGTAACTTTCGGGGTCCCAAGAAGTGCTCCATAAGAGGTTTGATCTCGCCAGTCTTGCTATCTGACTGCCTCACTCTACCTGGAACATTGAAGTTATGCAGTAAACAGTCACTTAATTTTTTAAACTACTATTTGGAACATGCCATTGTCTCTGTCTTAAATCTGTTCCTCATTCTGAATCTCATCAGTGCTGGAACCCATACCTGCTCTGGAACCAGGTCCACCTTTCATTCACTCATTCATTCAATGAATGTTATTGACCACATTACACAAGAGGATCTGGGAGATGAGCAGTGAGCTTTATAACATACCACGTTGACAAGCACCCTAAAGAAAGGGACGTCAAAGGAAGAAACTGTCGTTTTAGACATAGGTGGCGAGGAACGAACGAATAGTCTGTTAAGGTGACATTTGAGCTGCAGCCAGAAGAACATGGGAACAACCATGTGGCTCCCTAAGAGCACAGGGTCCCAGAATGAAGCAGCACGCACTGTCAAGATGAACCAGGAGTAAGGTGTGTGTGTGCTGGTGTCATTGGGACTAGGTCAGAGGGTGAAGGTCACATCGACATGCAGGTGAGGGAAACGCTTTGAATTTTACTGAGTCAGGAAGCCACTGAATAGCTGTGAGCAGACAGATGTGATTTGATTTTAGTTGTATGAGAGATCTCTGGCTGCCATGTTCAGAGTAAACTCTGGGGAGTGGTGGGAAGGCAGGAAGGTCAACTCAGAGCCTGATTTGTTAGTGCAGGTGAGAAGTGAAGGAGCACAAGTGCAGCTCTTGTGGGAAGGACCCACCATGACCCCTCCCTGCTCCTGACCTGCACCCATGGTCGAAGGTCCCTAGATGTTCACTGGTAGTTCTCCCGTTCAGTCTGAGAATTTCTCTAACACTCTCCTTCTTTCCCTCCAAATATTCCTTGCACTATCTCTTGCCCATCCTTCTCTTTATCTCAACTCTAAATGGCCTGAACATAAGCACCTCTGATCTGCAAATGTTCCTGACAGGCCATCAATGCGGCCTCTACTGGCAGCTAGAGAGAACATTCTTCTCAACTCCAAACCTTTCTGTGAGTCCCCAAGATGTTCCCCCTAGAAGGAAAGCTCCTTAGACCCCTCAAAGCCGCAACCCCATGTATCCCAGCCTCAGTGGACGCCCCCTCACCTTCTGCGTACCGTGTCCCATCCCTGCATGTCCATCTCACTTCCTGGCCACTGCTGGCCTCCAGGTCTCTGCATGTGTCTCTCGCCTCTGTTTGTCTATTCCTCAGGCCTACATCCAGAAATTCCTTCAACTTCCATCCTTGGAAGAGTCCCCCACCCCCACAAATGCGTCAGAGTCTCCTTCTCTTTGCTGCCCAGTGTGTTCTTGTTGATAACCCCACCTGATCTCTCCAGCATGTATTCAAGGACCTTGTCTGGTTGGCAGCTAAATCTCAGAGTCTAGCATGATGAGTGACAAATGACAACCTACTTATGCAAATTTCCTGTACTAGGCACATCGCATTGCCACTCCACCCACACCAGAGGTGGAGAGCCACAGAGCCAGCTGACTTAGTGAGGCCAACATCTCCCTCCGTAATCACTCCTGAGATTGGTGTGCAGCCACCTAGAAATGATTCACACCTGAGCAGGAACACTTGCCATTGCTGAGCTGCCCAGTATCCATGAATCCCTGCCAGACCTCTCAGGGTAGCTCAAACTTCATATGCAAAAGCCTTGTGCTTTGAATGAAGAAGAATGTCCAGACTGGACAGGGCAGCTAATCATCTTGTCTGGCATCAGATAAGAATTGAGCTGTGACAAGAAGAAATGGAATAGGGCGTTCACCAACTCTCTAAGCCCCTGGGCACTCTAGTGTTCTAGACTGAGGGGAATGCAAAAAGAAGAGAAACCTGGTGGTGAGGCTAAGGGGCTGCATTGCAATGCAGAGTTTTGAACAAGCTGTGAGTCTTGGCAGAAAGGATGGCCTGAGGGTCACAGACATAATCTTAGTGAGATGAAACATAGATTCATGCATTTGAACATTGAAAAAGAGCTGGGCAGAGCCACTGAAATCATGTAGGAAATTATTGATTAAAAAAAAATAAATAAAGTCCAGAAACTTAAGGCGGCCAGGTCAGCACCCGTGAGCAGGTGGACCCAAACCCTGAATCTAAATCTCCAGACCGTTCTGCTCACTCACAGTATCTCACATGCTACTCACTACTGTCTTCTGAGTATTTTCTTTCTCTCTTGCTGAAAGGTATGTAAATTGAAAGAAAGAAATGCTTTGGGGGCATTTCAGAAAATTCTGGAACCTTCTATTGTTGACAAGTATATCTGTCATTTGGAAATAACAGACAGTATGTATTGGGCGTCAGGCACAAGTTTCCAACTGTATATATCTTCCCAGCCTATCCTGAAAGGTCGCTATCACTATGATACCATGCAGATAGGGCAAATGTCTCAGGGAGCAAAAGGATTTGCTGAAGGTCACACAGACTTAGTGAGTGAAAGAGCCAGGATTTGAAGCCCATCAGATGTTGTGTAATTAAGCACAGTGCTTTTGTTCATTTTCTAGAAAAAGAAAGAATTTATGCCTGTGGCTCAAAGGAGTAGGGCACCGACCCTATATGCCAGAGGTGGCGGGTTCAAACCAGCCCCAGCCAAAAACCACACACACACACACACAAAAGTAAGAATTTACTTAGATGGAACATCTCAGTTTGTAAACTGCTTTTACTGCACAGCTATAAATTCAAAGTACTTGACATCCCTGTGACTGGGTGTTAACATCCACATCTTGTGACTGAGGAAACTGAGGCATCAGAGGACCAAGTGCTCAAGTCTCTTTAGAACTGGAATTCAAACCAGACTTTCTTAATCCAATTTATGTGTTTCTCCCACTACTTCAGCTGAAATCAAAGAAACAAACTGAAGGGAAAGACAGCCATTTTAAAGTTTAAAATATTCCATCAGATGTTTTCAACAAATGTTACGTGGAGGCCATTCAACACCAGATTACCATTATTCTAACGTGCCCACTTGAAAAGAATGAGCATGTTAAGGCAAAATACGTTTCTGTTCCCCTTCTCCCTGCTTCAGTGGGGTGACCCTAATGCACAGTAACCCGGCGAGCATCCTTCAGGCTTGCTGCACATTCTGACATGGGAAAGGCAGTTACGGCGGCTTTGTGCATGCCTCTTCTGATGCAAGTGGTCGTGCTCCAGGAGAGGCCGATTTACTCAACAACCATCCACCATGCAAGTTACTATACCAGGTGCTGGGGCTGCAAGCAAAGTAAGCTAGGGAGAGGCACCTGCCATCAGGAGGCATAAGATCTAGAGCAGTGGTTCTCAACCTTCCTAACGCTGCGACCCTTTAATATAGTTCCTCATGTTGTGGTGACCCCCAACCATAAAATTATATTTGTTGCTACTTCATAACTGTAATTTTGCAACTGTTATGAATTGTAATGTAAATATTCGATATGCAGGATGTATTTAGGCAACCCCTGGGAAAGGGTCATTCAACTCCCAAAGGGGTCGTTGAGAACCACTGATCTAGAGAGGGTCCCATAGGTTGAGAACCACTGATCTAGAGAGATAGGAGGTATGCGTGAAAGCAGTGACACTTCACCGCCTGTCACAAAGCAGATATGAAGTATCATTGTAGAGAGAATCTAGGAGAGCTTCCTGTAGGAAGAAATATCGATATTGGGTCATTAAGGGAAGAGGGAAGTGAGAAATGATTGCTCTTGGCAGAGAGGCCTGCATGAGCAAAAGCAGGGTGTGGGTATAAAAGAGCAGGGGACAGTATAATACAGTCCTGGTTTCTTCCAGAAATTACAGTAATTACAATTCCCTCAGCAATAAAATCAAGTTGTAAGCATTCGGTCAATTTCAGTCAGCTTGAGCAAACATTTGGTAAACATCTGTCATTACAGAGCAAAGCTGGATGAAAGTAACCCTGCCCACAGAGCCCGGGACATGTTCAACAGGATTTAAATGTGTCCCCACGATGTGCAAACCTCTGTTTACTCTGTAAAATGTTTAGTCCACCCCTGTGGTGAGCAGATCTCCCTTTTGTAAACTAGACAAGTACCACAATTGATGGCAAAGCATTTGACCTTCAGCACTTGTAAGCAAGGAGAACGGCAGGCACCCTGTTCCTGTGATAAAGTTCCCTTCATAGTGCCCTGAGTGCATCTTGGACCAGACTACTGTATTTTAACTGTGAGTCACTGACTAATATGTATACTCCCTTTTCATATCTGATGGCTGTTTAATGATTTGCCAATCTGAAGATGAGAGGTATTTTTTTGTTTTGGGGGGTTTTTTTAGAAAATGATGATAATTCCTTTCACTTGCAGAAGACACTGGATTCTGAAAAGCCCTTTTCATACATCCATTTTGATTGTTACAGAGCCCGGAAAACTGCAAGAGTTGTCAGCACCTCCATTGTACAGATGAGAGAGGGAAGCCTCAGCGAGGTTTAGCAACTCAAGGTCACACAGCAAGTGTGTGATGAAGCAGAGTTCAAATCCATGTGTCTGACTCCCAAATCTTTCCCTCTTTCCTCTACATCTTAGCATCTGCCTAAAATATGACACCAGCATCCTCATTATGACATAAATCCCCAGAGTAAACGTTTGCCAAATCACATCCCCTCAGTAACATAAATACATCATAAATTAAAAGCCCAATTAAATAACATTTCCTTTTAACTGGGACTTACGCTGTCCCCTGAGACCAAGACATAAAGGGAAAGCCCCTTCAAAGTCAACAGCTGCTGTGCAGAAATTACCCAAGACTGACTTACCCTCATGCAAAAGCTTTCAGACCCCACATATTCACTGAACTTTCTCTTCTTTCTTTATTATGGTCTGCTGGGGTGCTGGTCCCAGCTGAGCTGCTGTAGAAGCATGCTGCACCCGTGGGCCCTTTTTCTGGCCTGCAGAAGTGGCTAGCAGTCCTCCACTGGGGGTGAGGTGGACAGCCCAGGGGCCTCTCAGATCCCGCACATTGTTTAACATCAACAGCTTCATGACTGATGGGAAACAATGCCACCAGTTCAAATGAAGGACTGAAGTGGATGGACATCTCTAGCTGTCCGAAAGTGGAACAGTTTGCTAATGGCCAAGGAGCACAGGGGTTACGCTGCTGGACAGAGTTCTTGTTCCACTGGCAGTGTGGGCCAGGGAGCTGGAAATGGGGTGAGGAAGAGGAGAGGGGCGTCTGCTAGCTTCCGTTTTTACTTCTACTCCCATCACACCCTCAATAGTCCATGGCAAAAAGAAGACAAACTCCAGGGATACCTCTGGGTTCCTAAAGGATAATAGTCAACATCCCCCTTGTCTAAAGATTCCCTCCAGTGGATGCACTTGAACCTGGCTTTACAGAACAAGAGCTGGTGCGCACTCTGCTCCCCTTCCATGCTCTAGCTGAGCTCAGTGCACCCCCCACCCCAGTCCCCAGCCAGCCAGGGAAGAACGGGTTTCTGGGTTCGCTCGGATCCCAGAGAATGGCCACCAGGGCTCTCCCCAGCCCAGCTCCGGATCACTGGTTCCGAGAACCGGAACAGACGTGCTCCTTCAGCATCCACGGGGCTTCTGTGGGGACCACCTCACTCACCCAGAGTCTCCCGTCTAGCACATCAACGGCCCCTCTTGTCCTCGCAAGACCTGTCCAGATGTGCGGTAAAACTGGAGGGCAAAGAGGTTAGGGGAAAGCGAGGGAGATAAACCACATTTCGCGTCGGAATCCCTGTTCAGTAACAGACGGCCATCCAACTGGCAGCCACGCTTCCAGAAACGTCACCGCCACAGAGGAGAGTTTTGCAGGTGCAGACCCCCCGGAGCGCTCGCACCTACCTGTCCCCGCTGCAGGGCTCCCCTCTCTCTGCTCCGGGAGCCGGCCCCGCGTCCCTCGCCCTCCTGGTTTCGCCTTCTCCAGCTGCCGCCACTTGCCGCGGCGGTGGGCGGACTGAGGAGCCCGCGCCACCTGCGAGCGGGGTCTCAGGTCCCCGCGGCGAGGCTGCCCGAGGAGGAGCGAGAGGCTGCTGCCCTCGCCGCCGCCGCCGCCGCCGCGGTGCTGATGCGGTTGCTATGGTTATGGAACTCCGCAGCTGCCCCCTCTCGGTGCAACAGCTGCCCGGCCGCGGCCTCCGGGCAGCCGGGCGAACGGTGCGCGCAGGCGAGCTCGGTGACACGGTGGCGGCGGCCAGGGGACTCCACCGGCCGCGCCGCCAGGGACGCAGGAGCGGGTGCCCGAGCTCGCGCTCTCCCCGGCGCCCCGGCTCCGCGCCGTCCCCGCCGGGACGCGGCCAGACCCCCGCCCCGCGCCGCGCGCCCTCGCGCCGGGAGAGCCCGCCCCGCGCCGGCTCCCGCGGCCGTGCGCAGCGCCCAGAGCCGCGCGCCTCCCGCGCCGCCGCCGCCGCCGCCGCCGTCCTCCGCTGCCCGCCCGCGATGGGGGCCGGCCCGCTGCCGGCTGCCCGCGGCCAACCCCGCCCTTGCGGCCGCCCGCCTGCGGAGGGCGCCACCCGCCCGGGCCGCGCCGCCCTCCGGGCCCGGCCGCGAGCACGCTCAATGCCCGCGCGCGCCCACGGCCTCCGAGCTGCCGACCCAGGCGAAAAAGGGACGGTCCCTTCCACACCCGGGCGGGAGGGCTCGGCGGCTGGAGACGGGGTGACAAACTTGGAAGAGGAGCCCGGGGGCAACAAGTTGAGCTGGGGACAGGATTAAAGCGCTAAGCTGCCCCTACCTCCGACGGTGGCCTTCAGCCGGCCAACTGGCCCACCATTCACGGGGCTCCGTACTTCTTACCGAACATCGGGGTCATCGCAAACGTGTGAGATGCTGTCCACGCAGGAGAGGCTGGAGGGGGCTTAAGGCAACTCCAGTCTACCGAGCACTCCTCCAGTATTTACATGGGAACTCTAATTCTCATCACGTCCGTGTTAGGAAGTTCTCATGGCGCGCCTATGACAGGTGACAGTGGCCTCAGAGAGGGAGCCAAGGCTATGCCCTGGAAGCCCAGCGCTCCGCGCATGAGACTAGGTGCACTGACACCCACCCAGCAAGAGGCAGGGGTGGTGACAGCCTGAGCAGCCTCTAACCCAGGTGGGGTGGGGGCGGGAGAGGCAATCAGGGAAAGACCTGAGAGAAGGTTCAAGAACAAGTAAGGGAGGAGGGGAAGGGTGGAGGAGAATGCTCCTTCCAGGACAAGAGGACCAGGCGTGCAAAGGCTTGACAGTGAGGAAGGCAGGGCTAGGTTTTGGCCTCGTAGCCCGTCCACAAACTCTGCGACAGAGCAGGCTGGGAGAGGCTAGGTGGCAGGTGAGAGTGGCAGGGCAGATCTGCTCACCAAGGGCTCTTGCGTCCAGCGATGGGTGGGAACTCAACCCTGAGGACGGCGGGGAGGGTGCAGGGGAAAGGCTGGTCACTCTAACTGAAACGTGTGGCAGGGGCTGGGGCAGGTGTTGATGCCACAGGAAGGGATGTCCTGAGGAGACAGTTGCCACAACCTGGGAAAGATGAAGACCCTGAGGGCCTACCCTATTTGTCCTCCCCACAGCACCGGTGAGCCTTGGATAAGGCATTCCCTTGGTCAGTGTTTGCTGAATAGCAAAGAAACAATTATTTTTATTATAGAGAAAATGGATGCCTTTGTTTTATGATTGTCCTTTCAATGTGAACAAAATGATGAGTTTTATGTTGCTATTGATACTGCATTTTTATCACATCTTATTTTTGAAAGTCAACACCAGCCCCCAGCGTTTAGCTCTGCCTGTGTTAGTCCTCAGCAGTGGAGATATGCCAGGAGCACAGGGCTCGCTAGAATAGATTCAAGAGCTCCGCAACACATTAAGTGAAAAAGCAAAGTGCAGAATAGTTTTTAAAACAAGATAACTCTTGTGAAACAAGGAGAGAGAGACACACGTGTGTGTTTGTTTTTGCTTACACCAGCATAAAAATATATTGCAAGGTTATGTAAGAAACTTGGAGAAATGGTTATTAGCGTTTGGGGTAAGGATGGCAAGAGAATTGTGGAGATAAGGTTAGGATGAGAATAAGACTTTCCATACACACCTTTACAAAACATTGTTTTTTTTAATTGGATTCATTGAGGGTACAAAGAATTAGGTTACACTAATTGCATTTTTTTTTTTTTTTTGCAGTTTTTGGCTGGGGCTGGGTTTGAACTCACCACCTCCAGTATATGGGGCCAGTCCCCCACTCCTTTGAGCCACAGGCGCCACCCCCTGAACATTTTGATTTTTAAACCAAAAATAAATAGTGTGTGTAAGTACTCTGCACAATGAACCTTGAGATAACATCAAATACAATATGTCCCAGTGGGATATACCCAAGAGCCACTCCCACTCCTGTTCTCTGTGTGGCACACAGCATCAGGAATCATTGTGGTGAAGCCTTCCCCTTCAGACCCTGCCCTTGCATTGCCTGCTCCAAACTGCTGCACTGTCGGACCTACAGACAGTCTGTGCCAGGCTCTGAGCAGCTGGGCTTGGAGGAGGTCTGCAAAGGAAGTCTGTGCTCCTGACCAGTGTGGGCCAGAGGTAACAACTGGAAAGCAGAAGTTCCCTCCACTGTCAGCCGTCCCAGGAAATTCCCCCTGACCTACCAAAGAGCACGGAAGCCAGACCCCTGATGAGACCCTAGGCTTGCTAATCTCTCTCTCTCTCCTCATAGTCCACAAATCTAATTAAATTTAACAACCTCCGTCAATTCTACCATGTAAGTAGCTCTCCAAGTCATCGATGACAGGGCTCCGTGATAGGTTTTTTTTTAATCTTTTTCAACAAGAGGCTGTGAGTAATGATGTATCCAGAAAAATGTTTTAATAGGACAAGAGGACACTGGTTCTGGTGCAATGAGATGAGAGCCCGTTGGAGAGAGCTGGTCTGGGGAACCAAGCAAGGGAGGTCTGGCAGAGTTTGCTTCAGGGCTGGAGTGAGGTTGCCATCCCTCGTAGAACCACAGGGCTTTGAGTCCCTTCCAGGTGAGCAAAGAATGATGTCCAATTAGGCAAGCTGGTATCCTTGCAGGAGGCAGGTGTTCAATGGTGACCTCCTGTGGCAGCCAGAAGCAACTGTCATAAAATGCTTAAACCCCATATGCTGTTCATATTGGGAGAAAGTCAGAGCATCCTCCCCTTGGGAGTGGACTGAGTAAGCCCCAGTGGATTTAGGGCAATTTGGGAAGAGTAAGCTCCCCAAGAGGGAGAAACTTCACTTCCTGCTTACGGAAGAGCAAAGCCAGAGGCACTTGCCAGGCCTTGAAATCTGGCTTGGCCACCCTCCTACTGTCTGTCCTTAAAGATACAGATTCACCTACTTGTATCTCAGTGGCCCTTTCTGTAAAACAAGGATGAAAATCAGATGTTCCTCATAGGTTTTTTTGTGAAGATTAAGTGGATTCATGGATATAATGGGGATGGAACTGAAGACCATTCTCTGAAATGAAGTATCTCAAGAATGGAAAAACAAACACCGTATTCACTATTAAATTGGAACTAACCAATGAGTGATGAGTGACAGAGGGAAGTAAAACTCAGTGGAAATCCACCAGGGAGAGGAGGAAGGGAGGGGAGGGTGCAAACCTACCTCATGGGCACGGTAAACACGATGGGCACACTTACAGCTGTGACGCAAACATTGCAATAGCAATCCATGTAATCAAAAACATTCGTACCCCCTTAATATTTGGAAATAAAATAAAATCAACCACCTAGAACAGTACCTCATGCCCAGAGAGGGCTATGTGTGTGTGAGCTATTATTTTTCAAATGTTGAGATGAGTTAGAGAAATAGATGTTTGGGGTGCCGTGTTTATCAGTTACACCGTCTTATCTGCCCTCTCCTTGTACCACCACCGTGGCCCAGGGCCATCCTGTTTGTTATCTGAGCCAGGCCATTTCTTAACAGATCTCCTTAATTCCAGTTCTGCCCCAACTGGTGTACACACCATATTGATCTTTTAGAAATGCAACTTTAATTTTGTGTTCTTCCTCTTAATACCTTTCCAGGGGCGGTCCTGGATGTTCAGAGTAAGCTGCATGCTCCTGAGCCCAACCTTGAGAGGCTTCCGAGATCTGACTCCTGCTCTATTTAGTCCAGCAATACTGAGAGGCTTGTACTTCCCAGAAAGGCCCAAGATGTCCAGCACATCCGTGAATTCTTTTTTTTTTTTTATAATTTTATTGAATCATAATTCTGTACATTGGTGCAACCATAGGGCATGATTCATATACATTCAGAAATGTTTTGATCGTACTGTTACAGATAGCCTTCATGGCATTTTCTTGATCACTATATAAAGACATTGATACTCT
>CAUYON010167324.1:0-10845 GCA_963573935.1 Arctocebus calabarensis
TCCCTAGTAGCTGGGACTACAGGCGCCCGCCACAGCGCCCGGCTATTTTTTTGTTTTGCAGTTCGGCTGAGGCCGGGCTTGAACCCGCCACCTTCGGTATATGGGGCTGGCGCCCTACTCGCTGAGCCACAGGAGCCGCCCAAGACATATGTTTTAATTTAAGAAAGAAGGGTGGGAGTAGCCTTCCTGGTGCTAAGTGGAAGTGAGGATTGAAAAATTTTTGAAATTTTCTAAGTGATACTTTTTCTATAAGTTTGTAGCCTAAAGAGGTGCGGTGAAGGGAACCAAGATGATATCTGAAAGGTGATTCTTATTTGTCCCCCTAAAGCTTTATCTATTGCCAGATTGTTTTGAAGCTTTTTTCTCTTCTTGACTATAGATTTTTCTTCTTGAACAAATTGAAATGGCAGATGCAGGGGCAAAAAAACCTTTTGTTCTGAGAATACCTCCTTACATTTATAGTTACATCTAACTCTTCTTTCATAGTTTGTATTGCATTTTTGAGAGTCACAAAAGGAAAGAAAAGAAATCTTTTCGTTTTTTGAAGAAAAACATTAATGCTTAGTGGTTAAGAGAATTTTATTCAAGTTCTCTCTTCACTTAAAATGTTGAACTCTTCTTAATGTTTAGTGATCTATGCTTCCTTTTAATTTTATCTTTGGTAAAATTAGGAAAATACTTTAAAAGAGATAATTTTGTCAAATGCTTAACATTTATGAAATATTTAATGTACTATGATGTCTTTGATTATGATTATTAGATCAGAGTTTGAAAGTTTCTTAAGCAAACAAATATTTAGGTTGGACAGAATTCAGAATGAAGTTGGAGTAAAGGAAATTCTTTACGGATGCCACTTTTTATTTAAAAGTTAGGAATAATCCCAGGAATCCGAAATGGAATTTAATAATAAAAAACAAGAGGATGTTCTTGAATACCTGACTTGTGTACTGCAGTTGGTGGTGGGGCTAAAAGATATTATTAGACTCAAGGATATTCAACTTCAGCAGAAATATCAAGCCTATCAGGTAATATTGTATTTGTCCCTGCATAACATTTAGTGAAGGACAAATATGCCATTCATTTAGACTTTTCTCTTCACTTATATTATTGATGAACCTGTTCCCTATTTCCCTAATCCTATAGCATGATGTCTACTGAGGCATCCATGTTTTATGCTAAGTAAGTGATGAATATACATTTTCTACATTGACCATCCATTGCAGGAAGAAAGAAAAGCTTTTGATAAAAAAATAAAAAACCTAAAACTGCATGCGAAGGCTGAGGCAACTCTATTGAATAAACACCTAGAAGAACTGAAGGCACAAGTCAGGACTGCCCTTGCTAAAGAACCTCAGTCAGGTCAGCAACTTTCCCAGGTATGTTGACTGACTGGGCAGACTGTATATTTTCTCAGTCAAATTGCCTCCCAATATAGCAGGATAGTAAAGCACATCTCCATTAATCAAAAATATTTCAGATGGGGGCAGTGTCTGTGACTCAAAAGATAGGGCACTGGGCCCATATGCCATAGGTGATGGGTGCAAACTCACCCCGGTCTAAAACTGCAAAAAAAAAAAAAAAAAAAAGTATATATAATGTAGATGGTATATCATACAGCACTAAATCCTGTTCTTTTCTAGGAAGTTTGTTGTCCAGCTGTACAACTGTACTGTACACTGCACACAGGGACAAAAGTCTAAAATGCTACAGTAAATATGAACATGAAATATCTCTTTGTAACCCACACTTGAAGAGAAGCAGAAAAAGAATAGGTTGGGTGTGGTGGCCAAGCCAGTAATTCCACCACTCAGGGAAGTCAAGGCAGTGGATTTCTTGACCTCAGAAGTTTGACACTCACATAAGCCATAGCAAATTCCTATCACTATTAAAAATAGAAAAACTAGCTGGATGTATTGGCGGGTACCTGTACTTTCACTCTTCAGGAGGCTGATGCCAGAGAATACCTGGAGCTCAAAATTTAGAAGTTGCTGTGAACTATGATGCCATAGTACTCTACTCTGGGTGACAGAATGACACCCTGTTTCAAAAATTAACTAGAAGAAATAAGCAAGTTTCTCTGCACATGTACACTTTCATTAAAGGTCAATGTTGAGTTAGCTACTTTACACCTCTCCAGTAGAGGTTAAAATGCTGTTTTTCACATTGGAAGGTATTTACCTGAATATCAGAATTATCTGCAAATATCCTGAAACCACTTTTAATTTGCTTCACCTTAAGAAAGAGAGTATAGACTTAAGAAACTTTTACATTACCACATCTGCAGAGTCATGGGAAGTCTTCTGGTGTCGATTTATTCTTAGGTTCATTCTTATTCTGTCCTTCGATTAAGGGGATAAAGAAGGCTGGTAGATAGCAGTAGCTGTGTCTCCTGTGGGAATTTGTGATGAAGCCCAGAGACCATCTCAGCTAGAAGGGACATTTTTCCTTCTGCAAAAGAAGCCAAAACGGGAGCTAGCTCAAGATGTTCTGTGGTGGTGTTGTTCACCATAGTGGGATGGCATTATCATTGAACTTTAGTTTATAGGAAAATTAGGTATTCCTTTCTTAAGAGACTCCATTCTATATAAACTGCATATTGGCTTCCTAGAGGGCTGCCAACAGTTGAGGAGGCATACTGAAATTAGAGAATGACACACATGGTATTTAAAGAGACAACTGATGTCTTAACAAAATAATTATGTAAGTGAGGTGAAGGCTATGTCAACCATTTTTATGTAAGCATTCCAAAATGTATATAAAATCAGCACATTGTACCCCATAAATGCATTAATATATACAGTTATAATTTAATAAAAAAATAAAATAAAGAGACAGCTGACTGGCAGCCAGAGATCCATATCTGGTCATCTTCCTTCTTCTCCTTGCTCTACCCAAAGGTTGTAACTACCCATCTGGCCAGAGGCACAGTCATGCTGGAGCTCTGACCCAGGCAGAGGACTAGAGATCTGAGCAGAAAAACTGAGCTGGACAGAGAACTAGTGATGCCGCCATGGCTGCAAGGCCCCACCAACTCCAGTAATGGGGCATTCCTTCTGTGGGTTGCAAGGGTCTACTCATTCCAGCCATGGAGGTGTCACTGTATGTACTAGAAGTGTCCACTGAGGTGCATGACCACTCACAGCATGTCTCCTCCCTGGGTTGAGTCAGTGTACTTGCCTAGTGATTTTCACCTACTGGATTTCTTTGTTCCACAAGACACAAGCAGAAATAGCAGGTTTGGCCAGTCTCAGGGACTCTACTGGCACTATCTATTCCTAAACCTGATTGGATCTGAGTCTCTGCTCTAGTTACAGAGAAGATTTTCATCCATTTTTCCCCAGTCTCATTACACCACTGGAGAACCTTTATGTCAAATTCCCAATAACTTCTGTGGACTGTGGATATATAGCCACTGTAGTTGGTGAGGAGGCTTTCCAGGGAGGTGTTCCCTGGAATGTCCCTTTCAAAGTTCCTTTGTGAACAAAGCTTTGTTACTGGTGGAACCACTTTTCCATTTCTTTTCATTTTTATTTTCTTTATGTCTTGATAGTTATAAACACCATGTTTTCTACCTTTCTTCATTTCCAACAATCAAAGAGTTAAAAGAAACAAGTTCAAAGGAGACATTTTATATCATATTGATAGTTTGGCCATTTAGAGATATTTTAGTACCCTCCCAGTGGTTGGAACAGGCACGTTAAGCCCAGAGTGGTGGGTAAAACATTTTCCTCAGTTAAAATCTTTGCACCAAGTTAATCACAATCAACTGAAGTCCTAGAAAAACCTAGCATGCCTATGAACCATTCCAGTTACATGAAGAAAACAGAGTAAACAATTAGGTCACCCACGTCATTTGCTTTGCCTTTCCTCATCTTCAAAAGTTGTTCTCTTTACAATTTTTGAAGAAGGAAGTGAACTTTTAATCTAGATGTTGAAT
This sequence comes from Arctocebus calabarensis, assembly GCA_963573935.1. Lineage (NCBI taxonomy): Eukaryota > Metazoa > Chordata > Mammalia > Primates > Lorisidae > Arctocebus > Arctocebus calabarensis. The sequence goes on from CAUYON010167324.1 coordinate 3,938, forward strand.
GTACTTAGATCAAAGTGTGGTGAATTGTGGGCGTACCTTCTCAGGATGTCATCCACCAAGGCACTTCCCCCCCCCCCATTTTGTGCCTCATTTTCTCTCTCTGAAGTCTAAGCCTTCAGTGAAGGCTCAAAACACACAATGATAAGCTCTTATGTGGGTTTCCTGCATGAGCCAAATTTCAATATATTTTCGGGGATTTTCTTTAGGGCCAGTCTGGCTTCGTGGTGTCACCCTGGCCACTTTCATATGGTCTCTGGGTCATTCAGGGAGGAGTAAAATGCTACTTTTCTTTATGATGAGTTTCATTTTCTCCTTTCTCTACCCATAACATAGTTCAGCCACTTCTGCAAACACACAGGAATGCCAGTTGACATTAATCAAGTCTGGCAAGAAAAGCAATAAATACTACCCTTGAAAACATACTCAATGCAGCTCAAAAACACCAGAGGAAGCCAAAAAAAGTTTAGCTAAATACACAAAGTCATCCATTCCTGACATGTGGTTATTAGCAAGGAAAGCAGAGGCTCACATCACAAGGAAAATGTCTTAGCAAACTTGGTGGTAGGGGAGAGATTTTGCAGATATAGAGATGAGGAACAAGAGAGGCTTGGGACCCAAGAGAAATGGGTTGACAGTAAAAGAGCTTGGGGAGAGGCCCTCAGAGGAATTTTACAAGAAGGTTCATCAGTGCTGTGGGGTTAAAACCATTTCTGGGACCACAAAACCTCTGACTCATGCTTCTGCTTACTCTTTGACTTTTTCATGGAGAAAAACAGCAGAAACAGAATAGTTTTCAGAGCCTATCAAATTTCCCTCATTCCCTGGTGCTTCTGTGCTGTGTTCCCCTTGCAGGGACTGTACCTGCCAAGGGAGATTCAAAGGCCCCAGTAACTTATGCATTTATGACTTCAAGACTGGCAGAAAAGGTATTCATATGTAATGGTTAACAGGAGCATGACTTTTCAGTCTTTATAAATAGGATAGAAAAGACAATATAGAATGCAGCAGTGGTTTCACTACTTACTGCAGAAGAACTAGAATCCCTGACTCTTTTTCCAAATATATTGCTAGAATCTCATGCAATTCTGAGTTTTGAGGCTTGAAGTTTAAAGAACAAAAGCTCATGCCATGTGAAGTGACAGGATGAAGTGTATTGATGGGGAATGATTGAAAGATTAATAAACCAGAAGAGGGGAAACAGAATCTCCAACAGTAGAGAGAAGGAATCCAAGTGTGAAGCCCCCTGAGTTATCAGTGTAATGGTTCTAGAAGATGCTTTTCCATTCCTTTGGGAGGGTGTTTTGGGTAAAGTATGGCACAATTAGCCAAAGGTCTGTGGTTAGAAAATGATTTTAGACTTAGCACAAGAATTTGGCCCTTGTAGTTTTGGGCTCAGGCCAGGAATTGGGCTGTTTGCTCCCTGCTCATGAAAGAACCACCCAGACCCGCTCAGGCTACATTTTTTTCATGGCCTTGCTTGAAAGCCAGCCTGTTTGTGTCTTGAGATGGAAGCTCGTGATGACACTGACTTTGGAGCTCATTCCAGCCTAGAAAATGAGAGACCCTGTCCATCCCCAACTGGGGGAACTCTGTATCAGCCTAAGGAGGCCTCTCTGTGGCAGTTCCAACCTCACACTTCTGCTCAGCATGGTTCTCATGGGGGATCTTTATGAGAGTTCTTGCCCTTAGAAAATCTCCATCTGGACCTCCTTACTACTCTCTTAATTTAAAATTGGGGGATTTTTTTCTCAATGCTTAGTGATCTATGCTTCTGTTTAATTTTCTGGTTTGTAAAATTATGATAATATTTTAGGTGTAATAATGTTTGCAAAATGTTTATCAGTTATAAAACATTTAATAAGTTATATTGTCTGTGATTATTATTATTGTGTCAGTTTGAAAGATTCTTAAATTAACATGGATATGAGTTGGGTAAAACAAAGGATGAAGTTAGAATAAAGGAAGTCCTATTTGGAGTCTAATCACTTTTCCCTGGTGTGCTGGTCACTTTTCAATTAAAAACTAGGAATCTGGAATGGAATTTAAAAAATAGGACACAAGAGGATGTTCTGAAACTTCTGGCGTGTGCAGAACATTCAATAATGGAGGTAAAAGACATCAGCAGACAGAAGGATGTTGAACTTCAGTATAAGGATTAGGTGTTACAGGTACTATTGTTTTTTTGTGGTTGCATAGCAATTGATAAAGGACAGATGTACCATTCATTAAGATTTCTCTCTTCACTTAGAATATTATAGATTCTGGTTCCTATTTTCCTAATAGTATATTGTGATGTCTACTGAACCTAACCATTATTAGATGCTAGGTAAGTGATGACTTACATTTATATACATTTATATATTGACTACCCATTTCAGGAAGAAAGAAAGGCTTCTGACAAAAAAATGAAAAGCCTAAGACTTCATGCAAAAGCCGAAGTAACTTTATTGAATAAGCACATAGAAAAACTGAAGGCACAAGTCAGAACTGTCCTTCCTACAAAACCTCAGTCAGGGGAGCCACTCTCCCAGGCAACTGACTGGTTAGAATATATAATTTCTAAGTCAAAAAGCCTCCCAATATAGCAGAATAGTAAAGCAGAGCTCTGCTAATTACAACATTTAAAATAATAATGCAATACAGCATTAAAGGCTATCTTTTCTTACTGAGCTTATCATCTAGCTGTACTTCAGGCTGCATAGAGGGAGAATAAAAAGTGCTACAGAAAACAAGGATATGAAATGTCTCACTGTGACCCTGACTCTAAGAGAACCAGAAAAAATTAACAGGAGGAAATCACTAATGACAGGAGACATTTAGAGAGGAGAGATACCTAACTTGTGGAGAAATTTAATCATTTATTCTAAGATTAGATGAACTCTAAGGTTTATTCCAGCTCTGAAATCCTTCTATTTATTGCTTTATGCAGAATAGTCTATGTCCTCTGGAGGACATAGGATTCCTGTGTAGATCACCTAGATTACTTGGGACTCCCTGTAGGGGATGCCCTAGGCTTACAACCACTACCAATAAAACAGTTAAAGATTGGGGGTACAAAAAGAAATAAAAGAGGTATTTCTTATTGACAAAAGAAGTATCGTCCCTATAAACATTTTCATTATCTCTCCTCTATGGTTATAGCCCAAACAGTCATGTTTAGCCACCTATTTAGAGAACCAGAGACTTTGGTCTTTTGGGGAGTGTGTGCACTTTATAGACAAATAGTGAGCCCAGATGTCATGCTGCATAAGTAATCTTTTTATTTTCTCAATTTTCCTCTGCATTACCCTACTAGTATTCTTAGTCTCAATTTGCTTAGTTTTGGGGATATACATTTTAATCTAACTTGGGTTCAGTAGTTAGCTTTTGAATACTCTGGTTATTTTGGTTGTTTTGGGTTTTCTCAGGGCTAGTGTTCCGAGTTCGTTACTTTTTTCTTAGGTGATAACCTTATAACCTTTGCAAAGCATATTCTGAAAGGTGTCTCAAATAATTTCTTCATCCTGATTCTTGTTTCCTTCCTTTTTGATTTTATCTCTGATAATTCTCTTCCCCTGCTGTTCCAGCACCAACCTTTCTTCCTAGGGTGCTTTATACATTCCAACTTTCTCACTGTTGTGTTAGTAGCGTTTTAAATTATCTTTTTTATATTGTGCTTCATAATTTAGCTTTTAGCACTGAGTACTTAAACTATCACTATGTTAAAGCCCATTTCCTTCCTAAGTTAAATCAATGATTTCTAAATTCCAGAATTTAGTTAGAACAATGCTTTAACTATGATATATCCAAAACAAAGCTAGGTATTCTCCGCAAATTATAATTGAAGAAATTATAGCAATCCTCATATGTTTAACTGAATGAACAGGCAATATTATTTTTGTACATCCTTTAAACATGATGAACAGGCAATATTATTTTTGTACATCCTTTAAACATGACTAAGTTATTTGGGAGATGATGAGCTCTACCTTGATCCTTCAGTATACTGTGGTTTCTCAATAAAGGTTTAGTCCTCCACAGCACTGATTGGTTTTTCCCTCAGGTAAAAAGCATCAAAATGGGAAACTCAGTGCCATTTTTCCCAAAAATCACTTCTCAGCATTTTCCCAATTTCAGTTGCTCTGCAATGTTTTCATATAGATTCTTTTCTGTATTATCCAGAGTTAATACTGGTTATCTATAAGAGAGTCATTCAAATGGGAGCTTCTTGTCTATACTGCAAATAGAAGAGCCAAAGATTCCTTACTTTTGGTTAAGTCAGCTGATTTTTCTTGCTTTCTCCAGTTTAATAAAACCATAATTAGTTGCAACTTGTAGTGGCTCACACCTATATCCTAGTACTTTGCGAGGCCAAAGAGAGATGATTACTTGAGGTCAGCATTCGAGACTGAGCAAGGGTGAGACCCTTTCTCTACTAAAAATACAGAAATGGAGTCTAGGGGATTGCCACTTGAGCCTAAGATTTGGAAATCATTGTGAGTTATACTGACCCCCTGGCACTCTATCCAGGGTGACTTCTTGAGATAATAATAAAAAAAAAAAAACTATAATTAAATGATTATAAAGGGAAAAGTAGAGCAAAAGGTCAAATGTATGTTAATTGTAATTCTTGTAAAGAAATGACTTTACCTCCTACATTTTCTTCATAAAGTGTTGCACAGAGGAAGAGATGGAAATGAAAATTAAACTCCAGGAGAAGGAGGAAGTAATTAAATCTTTGGAAGTTCAGCTTACACAGGCACAGTCAGAGCAAGCTGCCCTGGTAAGGGTATAAGTTGCTTCATGATCACTAGGTTGATAAATCATTAAAGTTGAATGAATTATTAAATGACTAATATATTTTTCTAGATGCCCAGTAGATATTGATCTATATATGTTTCCTTCTACCTTTCTTCTCTCCCTCCCTCTATTTCATTTTTCTCCCTCCCTTTCTTTCTTCCTCCTTCCCTTGTGTCTAGTAATTTTAGTAGCAGATAAATTGTTTTTTGTAATTTTGCTTGACATTTGTAGGTACTCCTATATACTCTTTCAATATATGATTTCACATATTTTTATTTTGAAACTTTTTTCCCAATTAGATAGTGTATAGTATTTGACCTGATCTCTTTTATTGGTTTCCTTCTTTGGGCACTTGTATTACTCCTGTTTTATCTTCCCTATTTTATCATTTTATCTTGGTTTGTCTTCATCTCTTTTTCTTGAAAAATTTTGTTTAAAGTCTCCACTCTTTTGGTTTTATTTCACTTATTGTATTTGTATTTACTTTTAATTTTTCATCTTCTGAATATAATTTTTCTTTTATAAAAAATTTTCATGCATTCTGTTACTTAATTTCTAAGTTTTAAACTTTTAATTCATTTTTTCTCTCACCCCCAATAATTTTTTAAATATTAAAAATTTTTTCTGTAATGATTACAATTTTTATGTTTTAATATCCTTCTGGGGTGCTCTTATTACATGTAAGCATATTATTCTGCTCCTTAGTCCTTTTGTTTAAGCTGTAAAGAAAAGGAATTTATCTCTTCTGAAGAGGGACATGGGGCCAGTCATCTGGTGAGGGTCTTCTTGTTGTTGGGGCCTCTCTCTGGTGCTCCAATGTGCTGTGAGCATTATAGGGCCTGGCTACGCTAATGTGCTGGCTCAGGTCTCTCTTCCTTTCCTTGTTTGCTCACCAGTTACCCTTCTATGGTTCCCATTAACTTCTTCATCTGAGAATCCATGAATGAGTTAATCTATTCCTGAGGGCAGAGACTTATGTTCCAGTTCCCTCTTAAAACCCCGGCTCCACCCCTGGTACTGCCACATTGGCTGTTAAATTTGCTCATGGGTTTTGGGGGATACCTGCCAACCATAACATTCCACCCTGGCCCTCTAAAACTCCTGCTGTTCTCACATACAAGTGAATTATTTTCTTGCTCATAAGCCCCAAAGTTTTAAGTCACTCCAGCACTGACTTAAAAGTACAACGTCTTATCTTTGAGCCTGTGAAATCCAAACAAGTATCTAAACAATATACAGTGGTGACAGTGGTGAGCTAAGCATAAGGTACACATTCCCATTCAAAAGAGAGACATAAGGAAGAGGAAAGGGATGGCAATCTATCCCAAACAAGTGTGAAACCTATGAGAGGAAGTATTAGGTCTTCAGACCACAGAATAATCTCCTGTGACTCTATTTTCAGCGTCTTCTGCACACTGGTGTGGTGGTTATGTCTCCTAGGCCTTATGTAGTCCTGTTTCTGTGCCTTTGCTGGCCACAGTCCATCCAGCTCTCCCAGGGTGACCTTGCACACTGGTAGCTCTGTGGCTGTGGGATCTTGATAGCAGCCCTGCTACCATGGTTCTACTGGGCATTACCCTAGTGGTGATACCTGGCAGTGTCTTTGCTCTTACAGCTTCAGTAGACATTGCTAATTCTATGAGAATTTCTATCTATGCCAAGTATTTTGTCTCAGGGATTGAAGAATAAAACCACAGACAATATGGATAAGTGACAGAATATATTTTATTGACAGGGAAGGATTGATAGAAAGAGTAATAATCTAGGAGGAACAGAACCCCTAGGAATGGAACATGGGCAATCTAAGTGGGAAGACCCCTAAATCTTCAGTCTAGGGGTTATATGCTGCATTTTTTCTTTTGAAGGTAGGGGGTTTGGAGAGAAATATGGCACAAGCAGTCAGAGGTCGATGGGTGGAAAATGATTCAAATAATTTATAGCTTTCATATGAAGGCTAAAACCCAATTATAGCACAGGAATACAGGGATAGGGGAAAGGGAGGGGTGGGGTGGGGGGAGGATGGGTAGAGGGAGGGCAATTAGTGGGAACACACCTACGGTGCATCTTAGCAGGGTACTGGCGAAACTTATTAAAGGTAGAGTATTAATGTCTTTATATAGTGATCAAGG
>CAUYON010167325.1:0-12327 GCA_963573935.1 Arctocebus calabarensis
TCCCAGCTACTAGGGAGGCTGAGGCAAGAGAATCGCTTAAGCCCAAGAGCTGGAGGTTGCTGTGAGCAGTGTGACGCCACGGCACTCTACCCAGGGCGATAAAGTGAGACTCTGTCTCTACAAAAAAAAAAAAAACAAAAACGAAAAGCTAGGTTAGAAAAACATGAGGAAAGGCTGGGCACAGTGGCTCAGACCAGTAATCCCAGACTTTGGGAAGCCGAGGTGGGCAGATTGCCTCAGCTCATAAGTTCAAGACCAGCCTGAGCAAGAGCAAGACCTCGTCTCTAAAAATAGCTGGGCACAGGGGCGGGCACCTAGAGTCCCAGCTACTTGGGAGGCTGATGCAAGAGAATCGCTTGAGCCCAAGAGTTTGAGGTTGCTGTGAGCTGTGACTCCACAGCACTCTACCAGGGGTGACAAAGTGAGACTCTGTCACAAAAATAATAAAATAATAACATAAATAAATAAAAATAGGGGAAAAAAAGAAAAACATGAGGAAATCAATGAATATGTTCATAATGATTCTAACCAAAGTGAGCCATGAATTATTTCTGATGTTTTGATTGGTACCTTGTTATATATAATTCTACTTCAAAGTGCATAACTTTTCTCAGTATTTGGCAATGTGATCAGAATTCATTTCACATGTGAGTCAGTGACAGGCAGGGCAAATACAAGAGGATAAAATTTTTCTTGTTTTAACTAGAAGGAAATAACTGAAAAGGAAATTAGACATAAAGGTTCAAGCATTTTCTGGGTACACACAGGAAGAAGGCAACCAAACTTGCCAGGGAAGGAGCCCAACTGGGCCGGGTTGTGTCTCAACTTACAACAACTGAAGGCAGCCGGTGATCTCCAAGCAACCCAAAGTACAACTTCCAATGTACGCCATGCATCTGAGGGACTTTAACAGTGGTTTTTAAAATTAAAATTGTTTAAAGTCTTTTCAAGTTCCGTCTTACTATTGTTTTTCAAATTTTAATAAGTTTGTACGTGAGAGGTTATCCACACTTCTCAGATACCATCCAGCATGGGAACTAAATCTCAGGTCTAGAATCTCACAGTAACTTATAAACTACTGTTCTTTGAATTTGCTCAAGAAAAGAAACCTAACAATGAACACAAACAAGGAACTGGTTGTTCTCTTCCATTATTTACAAAAGACTTGTTGCTTAGAGAAAGCAGGGTAAACAAGAGTTCTGCCCACCAGTCAGGTGTTTGCGGACAGGATTCCGGGGGCAATTTTTCTGTGTATTAGGCTGCACTGTTCAAACATACACCACCTGATAGGATTGTCCTTCAATAAGGTAACAGAATTAATCATTCTTCAATGTGCACAAACTATTTAACTAAATATGCTCCCTGCGTACATGAGTTTACTCATTTCCACAAACAACAAAACTGAAAACAAGTAAAGGCAAGTCTTTAATTAAAAGTAACCTGAATTCTCAGCAATTCTACCAATTTTTTTTAAAGTAATTTATATTCACCAACAGATCTCTTGCATACATACCAATATATCCCCCCATCTTCCCTGAAGCTGCTGGGAATTTCCCTCCCTTTCTGGCTCACTGCTACAGGTAGATTTCACTACTTCCAGAAAACAGCTCTCCTTCAGCCCTGGCCAGCAATTCCTCACTCCCATTTTTTGATCAACAGCAAGACCTGCATCGCAGGTTCACTAGTTAGTAGTAAGGAAAGTGAGGAAGGGAAAGAAGAAAGGGAAAGAAAGAGGTGAGCAGAGACTTCTCCATAGTTCAACACACAGGTAATTCATTTCTTCATGCGGCAGAGTTGCTGGCACCAGGGAAAATACCAAGGACAAAGCAAATACATGCCCGACTTTATTGAGTATCCCTTATTTCAGATTTTCTACTCCTGAGTGTACTCTTCACAACTTTAAGGACTCCTCACAGAATGCTTTCAAACTCTTTTTTTTTTTTTTTTTTTTTTTTGAGACGGAGCCTCAAGCTGTTACCCTGGATAGAGTGCTGTGGCATCACAGCTCACAGCAACCTCCAATTCCTGGGCTCAAGAGAGTCTCTTGCCTCCACCTCCCAAGTAGCTGGGACTATAGGTGCCCGCCACAATGCCAGGCCATTTTTTGGTTGCCGCCACCATTGTTGTTTGGCAGGCCTGGGCTGGATTCGAACCTGCCAGCTCAGGTGTACGTGGCTGGCGCCTTAGCCCGTTGAGGCACAGGCGCCAAGCCGCTTTCAAACTCTTTTAAGAGGCAGCGCCGGTGGCTCAGCGAGTAGGGTGCAGGCCCCATATACCAAAGGTGGTGGGTTCAAACCCGGCCTTGGCCGAACTGCAAAACAAAAAAATAGCCGGGTGTTGTGGCAGGCGTCTGTAGTCCCAGCTACTTGGGAGGCTGAGGCAAGAGAATCGCCTAAGCCCAGGAGTTAGAGGTTGCTGTGAGCTGGGTGACACCACAGCTCCCTACAAAGGGCGATAAACTGAGACTCTGTCTCTACAAAAAAAAAAAAAAAAAAAACTATTTTAAGATATAGATACATGGCTCGGCGTCTGTGGCTCAACGGGCTAAGGCGCCAGCCACGTAGACCTGAGCCGGCAGGTTCGAATCCAGCCCAGGCCCTCCAAACGACAATGACGGCTACAACCAAAAAATGGCCGGGTGTTGTGGAGGGCTCCTGTAGTCCCAGCTACTTGGGAGGCGGAGGCAGGAGACTTCGCTTGAGCCCAGGAATTGGGGGTTGCTGTGAGCTGTGATGTCACAGTACTCTATCCAGGGTGACAGCTTGAGGCTCTGTCTCAAAAAAAAAAAGATACAGATACATGTATCGTCGGCCAGACACACTGGCAAATGCCAGCAATTTGGGAGACTGAGGTGGAAGGATCACTTGAGCCTAGGAGTTTGAGATCAGCCTCGGCAACACAGCAAAATCACTTTTTCTACAGAAAAATTCTAAAAATTAGCCAGGTGGGGTGGTGCATACCTGTAGTCCCAGCACTTTGGGAGTCTGAGGTGGGAGGACCACTTGAACCCAGCAGTTCAAGGCTGCAGTGAGCTATGATGATGCCACTCCACGCCAGCGTGGGCACCTGGGCAACAGAATGAGACCCTATCTCTTAAAAAAAAAGTAAGTAAAAATAAATGTTAAAACTTTTTTTAAATTAAAAAGAAAAACAAAAGATAGAGATACCTTGACCTGAGATACCTTGATCGTCCCTGAGATTCTAATTCACTAAATACAAGGTCTGGTCAAGGGGTATTTATGATAATATATAATTATGAAGAAAGACCACTGTTCTAAGTGTTATCCTTACGTAAGTCAGAAGGCTAAAAAATCTGGATTATACTACAGATAAAATTATTCCCTGTAAATTAGTGCAACCATTATGGAAAATGGTATGCAACCATTATGGAAAATGGAGGTTCCTCAGAAAATTAAAAATGGAACTACCAAATGATCCAGCAATCCAGTCTGGGTATTTCTCCAAAGGCAAGGAAATCAGTATGTGGAAGAGCTACGTGTGTTCATGTGTTTATTGAGACAGTATTTACAACCTAAGTGTCCCACAGATGAATGGATAAAGAAAATGGGGTATACATAAACAATGCAATATGACTCATCTTTAAGAATGAAATCCTGTCATATTTCAGATTGTATATGAAACCAGCACATTGTATCCCATGATTGCATTAACATAGGCAGCTGTGATTTAATTTTAAAAGATTAAAAAAAAAAATGAAGTGTTTTTAAGAGCACATCAGATCATTTCCACTGTCTGACAGCTCCACACATCGTGGAGAGTAAAATCCCAACTTGCTCTCACATACGAGCCCCACCCAGCAGAGATCTCAGCCCTCATCACCTGCAGCAGCTTCTTCAGTGCCTGTGCTCCAAACACAGCGGCTATGTCACAGTGCCTCAGTCTTTCCAAGTGCATTCCCACCCCAAAGCCCTTGCACCTGCTATTCCCTGCGCCTAGAATGTTCTTCCTCTTTGTCAGCTCCAGAGTGACCACCTCAAAGAGGGCATCTCTGAACTTCCAGTCTGAAGTAGCCAGCCACTCACCAGCACATCACCACCTAGCCACTATCACCCACCTTTGGTTTGTTTCCCAGCAAAATCTAAGCTCTGTAAGGACAGGGATTTTATCCAACTTGTTCATTGCCAAATCTTTAGAACTCAGAAGAATGTCTAGCCCAGGTGCTCAATGAGTATTTGTTCAATGAAAGAATGCACAAATGAACCAGCCAGAAGGGGAGAAGGAAAGATTATCTCCCATTAAAATGAACACAGAAACTAGCTGGGTGCAATGGTACATGCCTGGAATCCCAGCTCCTGGGGAGGTTGGGGCAAAAAGATTGCTCAAGCCCATGAGTTTGAGGTTGCTGTGAGCTATGATGCCACGGCACTCTACCCAAGGCAACAGAGTGAGACTTTGTCTCAAAAAAATAATAAAATTAAATCAACACAGAGTTTTTATTAAATAGGGAAGCCCTCTACCTTCCCCCTTTGCACTAGGCTACCAGGAAATTTAAGTTTTGAGCTTTAGTAAATCAGGAGTCAGTTTCTGTTATAAAAAGCCAGAAAACTCCAATTCTATACATTAGACAAGCAAAGAACGGAGGAGGAAGAAGGAAAACAAAGTAACAGGAGAGAAGGGGTAGAACAGAGGAAGGAGAAAGAGGTGAAAGGAGTAGGAAAAACAAGACCGGAGTGGGGGAAGTCCACAGAGCACAAGAGGCTGTGGGGGATGAGGAAACAAGTGGCCAGTTATTCTACTCAGCCAGCTGGGGCGCTACGCCAGAGGGGAGCAGAACCGGAATGCCAGTGACAGACAGGGTCTCGCCCCTGCCAGTTCTGCCTCCTGCAACCAGACACTTCACCTCCCTGGGTCACTGAGGATGGAGAAGGTGGAGGGGTGGGAGTGGCCGCAGGGCAGGAGAGAGCCCCTCTAAGGTGTAGCTGTCCCTGCAACTTAACAGAGAGTGCTCAGTGCTCACAGTTCCACCAAGGCACTTCATCAGAGGGGAAATGACTCTCTGCACTGCTACAGCAGACACTGGGAAAGTCAGAGACCTCCAATCTCATCCTGAGGCTTTTGTACTTAACCTGTAGTCTAGGCTCGGCGACTGTGGCTCAATGGGCTAAGGCGCCAGCCACATAAACCTGAGCTGGCGGGTTTGAATCCAGCCCGGATCTGCCAAACAATGATGATGGCTGCAACCAAAAAATGGCCAGGCGTTGTGGCGGGCGCCTGTAGTCCCAGCTACTTGGGAGGGGGAGGCAATAGACTCACTTTTGCCTTGTTTTTGGAGGTTGCTGTGAGCTGTTTTGCCAAAGCACTCTTTACAGATTGAAGCTCTTTATAAAAAAAAAAAAAAAAAAAAAAAAATGTAGTCTAAGTCAACTAATCTTCCCTTTAAAAAAAAAACCCACAAGGTGGCACCCATAGCTCAGTGGGTAGGGTGCCAAATACATATACCCAGGCTGGCAGGTTTAAGCCCAACCCAGGCCAGCTAAACAATGACAACTGCAACAACAACAACAAAAAAAAATGAGCCAGGCGTTGCGGCAGGCACCTGTAATCCCAGCTACTTGGGAGGCTGAGGCAAGAGAATCGCTTGAGCCCAAGAATTTGAGGTTGCCGTGAGCTGTGATGTCAAAGCACTCTACCAGGGGCAACATAGTGAGACTCTGTCTCAAAAAAACAAACAGAAAAAAAAACACACAAAAATTAAATGGAGTTAATTGAAGCAATCCTATGACTCACATTCTAGATAAATCTCAAAACTTTTCATTGTAACAAAAGAATCTGAACTGACAACTTATACCTAACTTCCACTACCATAAAGTAAAAACATGTTCATCATTCAGTACAATGTGCAAAATCTAACATCTAACATATATTTTTTAAACTATGATAGCACAGACCCAGTGCCAGAATATTTTTAAAGTTTTGAGGGTTTTTGTTTTAATTCATATGTAATATGCCTGACTTGGAGACAGCAAAACAAAATGACTTTGGGAACTTTTAAAACGTTATCCCCATTTGGTCACTATTTCCATTACATTTCACAGATGTGTTTCAGGGGTAGGGGAAGGAAACCTTAAAATCTGACTCTGGGTAAAATATGCAGCTTGCTGCCAAAACTACAATTCAGCTGCAGAAACTGAGTGTTTTCTCAAATTTTCAGACTTTTTCTTTCTTTTTTTTTTTTTTTTTAATTGTTGGGGATTCATTGAGGGTACAAGAAACCAGGTTACACTGGTTGCATTTGTTAGGTAAACTCCCTCTTACAATCATGTTTTGCCCCTAAAAGGTGTAGCACACACCAAGACCCCACCCCCCTCTCTCCTTCCCTCTCTAATTTCAGACTTTTCTAAAGGGACCATACATTGCCACATTCAAACTAATGAGATTTAAGGCTGCCCACATTTCAAGACAGATAATACCCTATACTGCTATTTAGAAGAGTTATAGCATACCCTTAAATTCTTTGTACAGGATGATGGGTGCCTTTCCGTATGTTTTAATAAGCATTTGATTTCAAATAAAAAGCCCTGGGACTTTAGCAACAGCAATCAAGGGCAAGACCTAGGGGTAGAATCAGTCTGAAGAAAACCTGAGCTTGGATTACATCTGTGTTATTTCTCATTTAACACAGGTCAGTCCTCTTTGGGAATCGAAATTCCTCCTGAGGTTGCTCCTTTCATTCATTCCTTTATTCATTAAGACAGCAGAGACACTCATAGGTTGAAGCTTTAAAAAGTTGACCTCACAGGAAAAAAAAGTACAACAGAGGATGGGGGGGCAGGTTAAGGAAGAGAGTTATTAGAGGATAAAAAATTACAGCCAGATAGGATAAGTAAGTTCTAAGGCTCTACAGCACAGCAGAGGGACAAAAGTTAAGAATAATACATAGTTTCAAACACCTAGAAGGAGGACATTGAATGTTTCCAACACAAAGAAAGAATGTATAAGGTGCTTGATATGCTAAGTGCCCTAATCTGATCAAGACACCTTTTATGTAGCAAAACATCTCAATGTACTCCTTGAAGATGGATAATTATGTCAATTAAAAAAAATAAATAAGCCAGGCCTGGTGGCTCACACCTGTGATCCTAGCACTCTGGGAAGCCGAGGGTGAATCGCCTGAGCTCAAGTGTTTGAGACCAGCCTGAGCAAGAGTGAGACGTCTCTACTAAAAATAGAAAAACTAGGCAAGGCACCTGTCGCTCAGTGGCTAGGGCACCAGACACATACCCTGGGGCCTGGGGCTGGAGGGATGGAACCCAGCCCAGGCCAGCTAAAGACAACAATGACAACTACAACAAAAAAATGGCTGGGTGTTATAGCCGGCACCTATAGCCCTCCCCTCCAACCACCCCCCACCCCCCACCCCCGTACTTGGGAGGATGAGGCCTGAGGATTGCTTGAGCCCAAGAGCTTGAGGTTGCTGCGAGCTACGATGCCACTCTATACAGGGAGACAGAGACTCTGTCTCAAAAATAAATAAATATAAAACATTTTAAGAAATGTTAATAGCAGAGAGGACACTATGTTAAGCATTGGGGTTACAAATATGAGTTAGAGCTCATTCTTATGGGGCAGAGAGTGCAAAGCAAGTAACTCCAAGGAACTCATTCATAGAAGTTCACAATTAATTGCGAGATAAGATGAGAAAAACTATGAGGCAGCCGTGGTCTGGGTCAGGTAGTCAGTAAATGACCAAGTGAACAGCAAGAATAGGGGGGTAGGTGAGGAGTCGGCAGACAAATTAAGGGGGAAAGAAATCGGGCAAAGGTCTATCTAGGAAGAGGATTTTGATTTTCTTAACTAAGAAACTTCCCAAATAGGCCCTCTGAATGATTCACACACCCACTCTCAAAAGAACTGGAAGTCTGATTCATCTCACAGTATGTATATTCACAGGGAGAGGCTCGTCTGTCTGCTCATTAATTTAAAACCGTGAACCACAAATGTTTCTCCCTACTAAATAATTCTAAGAGGTGTTGCAGCACCCTTAAATATTTGAGTCTGAGATTACACTTTCTCAATTCTACTACTTATTTTTATTACTCACAAATTTGCTGCCTATCTGCATTCCAGCCTTAGGGTCCTCATTAAATTAAGGCCTGGATTTCCATTATGAAAAGTCAAAGGCCCTAGAAGCATTTGTTATGGGGTGGGGGGGGTGAGGGTCGGGGAAGCAAGGCTAAGGTAGAGGGGCAACCAGAAAGAGATGGAGAAAGACACAGGACCAGAGCAGCATGGAAACCCAGGAATTTATGTGAACACAATCTAAGTTTAAGAAATTGGCAACCATGTTTGGGGAGGATGGATTTTTTATTGAGGGGGGGTTGTTTTTGTTTTTATGTTTTTGCAGGTTTTGGCAAGTGCTGGGTTTGAACCCGCCACCCCTGGCATATGGGGCCAGCACCCTACTCCTTTGAGCCACAGGCACCACCCAGCAACCATGTTTGAGCACTAAAAATCTCAGGAACAGCTAAACTCACAACCTCAACAGGAATTGCAATTAGCTCCTTTATTTAAAATTTCAGAGGCTGGAAGCAATGGTTTACGCCTGTAATCCCAGCACCCTAGGAAGTCAAGGCAGGTGAACCGCCTGAGCTCACAGGTTTGAGACCAGCCCGAGCAAGAGGAAGACCCCATCTCTAAAAATAGCCAGGCATTGTGGCGGGTGCCTGTAGTCCCAGTTACTCGGGAGGCTGAAGCAAGAGATCACTCGAGCCCAAGAGTTTGAGTTTTTTTTTTTTTTTTTTTTGGTTTGGGTTTTGTGTGTGTGTGTGTGTGGAGACAAAGTCTCACTTTATCACCCTCAGTGGAGTGCAGTGGTGTCACACAGCTCACAGCAACCTCCAATTCCTGGGCTTAGGCGATTCTCTTGCCTCAGCCTCCCGAGTAGCTGGGACTACAGGTGGCCACCACAACGCCCGGCTATTTTTCTGTTTTTACAGTTTGGCTGAGGCCGGGTTTGAACCCGCCACCTTCGGTATATGGGGACAGCACCCTACTTGATGTGCCACAGGCACCACCCGAGCCCAAGAGTTTGAAGTTACTGTGAGCTATGACATCACAGCACTCTACCAAAGGCAACAAAATTAAGACTCTGTCTCAGGCTCAGCGCCTGTGGCTCAACAGGCTAAGGCGCCAGCCACGTATACCTGAATGGTGGGTTTGAATCCAGCCTGGGCCCACCAAACAATGATGGCTGCAACCAAAAAATGGCTGGGTGCTGTGGTGGGCGCCTGTAGTCCCAGCTACTTAGGAGGCGGAGGCAGGAGACTCACTTGAGCCCAGGAATTGGAGGGTGCTGTGAGCTGTGATGCCACAGCACTCTATCCAGGGTGACAGCTTGAGGCTCTGTCTCAAAAAAATAAATAAAATAAAATTTCAGAGAGTACACATGGAGTACACATGGTTTTTAACGCACTGATGAACTTTCCCAAATGGGAAATATAACGTTACTGGGATATAACGTTACTCATTATATCAAACAGAAAAAAAAGGTCTGAAATAAAATTTACATAAATTAAAATTACACAATCAAAAACCCTCATAAGCCTAAGCTTTAAGGTTAGATGTGAGGTGAATGTGCGTTATATAACTTCCCCAGAGGGTGCTAAGAGGGGGGACCCCATGGGCTGCCTCCTCCGTGTCCACCCAGGCATGGGCTTTTCTCATTCAAGGAGGCCTCACACTGAATACATGCACAGTCTGGCTGCCAGGAAGAGAAGAGTAAGGAAGGAATCTGAGAGTACCAGGATTCAAATGCAAGTGAGATTTAAGGTTTAAAACAAACTCAGCTTGTCCTAAGTACCAAGTAGCCACTAAATGTAAAAAAGAAAAAAAAGAAAAAAACAAATCTGGAGACAGATGCCCATCTTGGTAGCGATAAGAGCCTTTGAGGAGTTCAGAACACTTCAGTTTTCCTTAAGCTATTCACGTTAATGGTAGACTAACCTAGATGGGCCGAACAATCACCCGCACATTCGGTGCCAAAATCAATGCCCTAAAAACCAGGGAGCTACCTTGTGGGTCTAAGCACAGCTGGTAGATTCTCCAGTGGGGCTATGGGGGGAATAAACAAAGTTCCTTCCCTGAAAGGGAGAGATGATAAACTACCTAGAAGTAAAGAAAGAATTGATTTCAAGTGCTAAAAAGTACATCCCCTTACTTCAGTACACAATGAAACAATCAGATGCAAGGTTTTTGTTTTTTTTACATAGAAAGTACATGTTTTATCCTGATAAATTCAGAAATGTATGAATTACTGAAAGCAGACACAGTGCATCGCTACTAAATATACTCGTAGGGCACTTAGTGCAACAAAAGTGCGTCTCTGTGTGTGTAACTGTATATAAATTGGAGAGTTCATTTACCCTTCACAGGAAGCTTGTTACCAGGACGCCAAAAGGAAAAGAAAAAAAAAAGCACACACTGAAAAGACTTATTTATGCAGTTTAAGTTGAGAAAGAACCCTTCCACAAATGAAAAGCCAACTGCTAATTTCCCTAGCCCATCACTAACTGAAAGTCACAAGAAGAGCTGAGAGATGTTATCGCTCTATGTACCCAGAAGACTACCAGAACTAACTCCCAGTCTCAAAGAGTATGGAATTGAAAATGCTGTATAATTTTAGGGAGTCTATTCTCTTTTAAGGCCACTGAAAATACAAGCCTGCAAGTATAAAAGACTGTCTGACCCATTTACAGGCAGTATTACAAAAGGGTTCTTGCTGATCAAACTATTAATATAAAAGGAAGGAACTGCAAACAGGAAAGTGCCCTGCCCCAGCCCGGTGCCACCCCTCCCTTCCTCTCCACAAGCAACACAGAGGGTAACATTAATAAAACCCTAGACATCCATTATGTTACTGTTTTAATAAATAAGGTCAATGCCTTTATTAGTTGGAACGTTTTTCTCAGTAATTTTACCTGTATTTTTAAGACATTTGTTTAATCTACAGTTGTAAATGACAATTTAAAGTAGTTCTGAAATCACAATTTATGGATGAATTGTGAGTTAGAGAACAAGAAAAGGAACATACTTGGTCCAAACAATAAAAACAAAAAATTCACAGTTAATAGGTCAAGCATATCAATATCCTCCAGTGATTTAAACACACATACTCTCTAACCACTGTCATTTTGTTTTATTTTTACTCACTCTGTTGCCCAGGCTGGAGTGCAGTGGTACATTAATAGCCCTCGACAGCCTTGAGGTCCTGGGCTTCAGCAATCCTTCTACCTCAACCTCCCAAGTAGCTAGGACCACAGGTACTCACAGTACTAGGACCACCACCACGCCCAGTTATTTTCTTTTTAATTTTTTAGTGATAAGAGCTCATTATGTTGCCCAGGTTGGTCTCAACCTCAACTCCTGGCCTCCAGTGATCTTTCCACCTGGGCCTCCCCAAGTACTGATCACAGACCTGAGCTACCAGGCTCGGTCTCTAACTACATTTAAAGAATACTGTTCTGAATATGATTTTCTGTAAATTTAGGAAACAGCTCAGAGTTGAATAATCAACAGTCTATTATTAGCAGTTCCAATTAACCATTTTTGTATTCAAGTATACAGAAGTACTTAACATTTTGATGAGTAACAGAACTTAAGGTCTCTGGACTTTCTAATTTATTAAGGTAACTTCAACTGATAGGCACAATTTCTAGAGGTCTGCATCTATTACTAAATATTAGAGACAGGTAATGATTTCTCTTTTCTTTTCTTTTCTTTTTTTTTTTTTTTTGTTGTTGTTGTTGTTTTGGGGATAGGGGTTGAGTACCATGGCATCATAGCTCACAGCAACCTCAAACTCTTGGGCTCAAGCAATCCTCTTGCCTCAGCTTCCCACACAGCTGAGTCCATAGGCACCCACCACAATGCCTGGCTATTTCTTAGAGATGGCATCTCACTCTTGCTCAGGTTGGTCTCAAACACCTGAGCTCAGGCAATCCACCAGCCTCGGTCTCCCAGAATGCTAGGATTACAGGCATGAGCCACTGAGCCCAGCCAGATTTCTCTTTTCAAAGGCAAGAAACTGGTTGCCACTTTTCAGCTTTCAATTGGTTCAAATACAGGAGATCAAATTTAAAACATGAACCATTCAAAATGTTAGTAAATGGGGAGGGGAGGGGGGAGGCTGGTTGGAGGGAGGGCACTTGGTGGGATCACACCTACGGTGCATCTTAGCAAGGTACTGGTGAACCTTACTAAATGTAGAATATCAATGTCTTCATATAGTAATTAAGAAAATGCCATGAAGGCTATGTTTAACAGTTCGATGAAAATATTTCAGATTGTATATGAAGTCAGCACATTGTG
>CAUYON010167326.1:0-17049 GCA_963573935.1 Arctocebus calabarensis
ATCAAGAAAATGCCATGAAGGCTATCTGTAACAGTATGATCAAAACATTTCTGAATGTATATGAATCGTGCCCTATGATTGCACCAATGTACAGAATTATGATTCAATAAAATTATAAAAATAAATAAATAAATAAATAAAACCTATTGCTATTCAAAAAAAAATTCATAACAGACTCAGACTTCTCAGCTAAGGCACAGCTGGGCCTAGACCATGAGTGAGCCCAACTCAGATGGACTCAGAAAGGCATTGGGCATAGGTCAGAGTAGGTCTGTCATGATCTGACTAAATATTCTCAAAAAAGCTAGTTTGGCAAAGACCGGATTGGACTGACTTTTTTTTTTTTTTTAACCCAGCAAGAAGTTCAGAGTATTTGAAACAGGCATTTTAAAGATAGCAAAACAGATTTTATGTATGTGTATATATATATATGTGTGTGTGTGTGTGTGTGTGTGTGTGTGTGTGTGTATTTGCTGTCTTCCTTGCCCCTTTAAATCCTTGGTGTATGTATCAGTTACATAATTCTTTACATTACTTAATGAGTGTCTATGTTTCTCCTTCCTTGTACTCATCAATGGTAGGCATATTGTTACCTTACACATACTCCTGGCAGGTATAGTTTACCTAACACAAAGCTGATATCCTATAATTTTTTAAAAAATAAAATATCAAAAACATCGTATTGTGTCAGCATCACAGAATGTAGAATTTCTTGAAATTTTGCAAAGGTTTATTTGGAAGCATAGGTTCCTATTCTGTCATGTGTGGTTAGGAAACGGGGCTGCTAAGATGCTATGCTATTAGTCACTTGGGCCTCCTCAGTCAGTGATTGCGTTTGATAATCCTGCTACCCTTGGAGTGATGCTCTCAGTTGAAATTTGGCACTTCTCTACTCTAAGATGGTCGCTATTAGTATGTGTACATGTTTGCTGTCATGTAAACTTAAAAGACCAAAGCACCAGGTCTGTTTGTAGTAAAAACCAGCATTAGATTATCTTCCCTTCGAAAGCTGAACAAATCTTTACGTTATTGGGGTACTAAAACTACTAGAGGAAGGACTTCCAAGGATGGGTCATCAGATAACAATTCCTTTCTGTTTCAACCTCTGGAAAACTGCAAAAGTGAACTACTAAGTTGCAACTCAAACGCTTTCAAGCAGGAGAATTCTTCCAGAGAGACACTTAGTAAAAAATGGCCTCCAGAAAAACACCTTTTAGAAGTATATTTTGCCAGACAATTACTTATTTTGAATATCTTGTACCTCTTTGGCTTGTTATGATTTCATGTGACTGTTTGTACTTGGAATAACTAGTTGCCTGATTCAATTTCTTTTTTCCTTCTCTAAACTTATTGGCTGTGTAGACACAACCTTGGTAAAACCTGTTTGACTAGGTAACACAAAGAAAAGTTTCAGATGCGATTGAGCCCCCACCCATTCTTGCCCAGATTTCCTAGTGGAATTTTGGAAAGCACTGATGACCTTTTGCAATGTACCACACCTCAAATTTGTATTTTTTCCATTCTGTGGGCAGTTTTTTTCTTTCTGACCCTGTTCTCCATCAAAGCAAATCAGACAAATCTAGGTATTTCCCTTAAATATTTTAGCAGCTGGACTTCAGCACCTAGACCAGATCAGAGCAAGCAAGATCACCTTTGGTGTCTTCCCACAAGCCACTGATTCTGATTGGTCTGAGGAAAAGTACAAATGACTTCCAGCTGAAGCAAGCTTCATCCCTATCCAACTGGCTTTGGTTGGGGAAAGCTTCCTGTTGGCTCCCTGAACAGACCCACTGCTTCGGACCAGGTGCTGGTTGGAGGTCAGGGAGTAGTAATGTGAGGATACGCCCTTCTTATTCAACCACTACAGAGGAGATTCAGATAATTAAGTCCTCTTGGGTCTTTCCAACACTAGACAGATGCATTTTCTGTCATTGTTGAATATAAATAGAGCTGGAACTGCCTGTGTAACAGGACCTTACAACTAATTTTTTTCTCACTGATGGATTTCCAATACTTTGAAAATAAGTTTCCTTGCTCTTTCATGAAAGAGCATCCTTGATTCAGTTGATATTTTGGTTGAAGAATTATATTGGTCATCATTATACAAATTCATTGCTCCTGATTAAGGGAGCCACGGTAACCTGCCAAGTACCCACTTCTGCTGCTTTTGGATCTTCTTGTCCCTCCTTCAGCTACGTCTGGAAATTTTCTTTTTTATAATTTTGCCTATAAGAAATTGGAGAATCACTATAGACACATTTTCTATAAGGGACTCTTTTAGGCCCATTTGGGATTATAAAGTAATTAAAGGTCTAACTAGCTGGATAATGGGATTAGGTTGAAATTTACCACAGGATGTAGTTGTTGGCTAAGGATAAACATATGGCTCAGTTTGATTTATTATCATTCCCAGAAATGTCAGTGTACAAGGTAGTACGTCACAGTGACTAGAATCCTTATATGGAATCCTTAGAAACCCTCTAATTTTGTAATTTGCTTTCAGGCAGTTTATTTACCCTCCCTAGATCTCTTAAAAAATAAACCAAAACATTAGATAGTCTCATCTCTTGAGCAGAATGCATATTTTTTATGTATGTCACAGTTTATGAATATCTTGTGCTAAATATTCTTGAATAGACAAATATATTTAGGGAAAATATTAGTTTGCTTTATTTGGTATCATGTTTACACTTACAGTCACTCTCATCCAGCCCTTGCAAATTGAAACCATGATGAGTATACAAGGAACCGTAAAATATCAGAGCATGAATGAAATTTAAAAATCTATTCTAATTTCTTTACTTCATTGCTGGGGAAACTGATTCCCAGGGAAATGAATTGATTTACTGAATATCTCTGAGGAAATTAGGGGTGAAGAGAATGAGGATATGCTATCCCAAAATGTCACTTTGGCATATGACTTATTTTGAGCTGAAGACAATCAAGAACCAACAGATGCAGCTAAAAGCCTTCCAGGAGTGCCCTTTATCTGACTATGAGTAGAAATGTGTAAGAATTGAAAACTGCCATAAATTCCCCTGCTAGGGGAGTTATATTACCATGAAGAAAACAGAAAACAACTACAAAAGTGAATCTGCACAGAAAAACCTTACTAAAATAATCCTTATCTTCCATTGTTTTTATCATGTATTTAACCTTCCCATAATTCACCACCCCTCCTCTAGAAGTCCAAGCCTCCCCTTCCTTCATCTACTTACCCCACAATTTATCACCCATTGTTAAGATGGTTTATAAGCTTCTGAGTCTACCTGCTTCTTCACGTTTTTACTTCTTTCTGTGAAATGCTTGTGCATATAAAAATCTCAATAAAGAAACACATGTATTTTTTCCTGTTAAGATATTTTTTGCCACTTTAATTCACAGGTCCCATTCACTAAAGTAGGGTGTGGGTACAGGAAAAGATTTTGTCTTCTCTACAGTGGCTAGTTTTTTTCATTCTATTTGGAACCTAAAAGAAAATGAAAACCACAATTATATTCTCTTCTTCAAAATATTTTAATACATCACAAAATTTATTTATTACTTCATAAAGCTTATATTTCCCTGGCTTTTGTTGAGAAAGATTAGAGGAATAAAGAGAGTGAAGAACTTTAATTAACACTGAGTCTTACTACTTTGTTTGAATTGACTGGAGAATATACTGTTCAACTAAAAAAATGCCAATTTTCTAATATTGTTTTTGTTTTTCCCACTCTGAACTGAAAATTGTTTAAGGACATAAATAGAATATAGTGTGCAAAAGTTTGAGCTTCAGAGTCACAGGGATGTGGGTAAATCCAGTGATTTATAATATAAAGTTGCTGGTTATAAGACCTTTGACACTATTAATTTTAGCCTGTCCTGACCCAGCAGATAAATCATCTGATGGTCCTAAAATCTCAATCTGATCTTATCTCAGTCCTTGGAAGAGCTGTATGATTTCTGGAGCTTTATTTAGGTGATTATTGAAAATCTAAAAGAGACTAGGAAGTATGAGCCTCAATGCTTAGTTTTCTGCTTTCCTCAGTGAAATACAGTCTATACTTTAGAGAAAGCTCTGTGTTTTTCATAACCAGGGCAAAAAGTTGATATATCCTTTTGGTTCGGCCCAAGAAAAGCAAACTGACTTGAGCAGTCTACACTACTTATTTATGTACAGAGTTTAATGCTAAAAGGTGCCATTAAAGGTGAAGACCACGTCTAGTGTCAAAGTAGTAAAATCTTAAACATTTCTAATTGACTGCTTTTAAGTCATTGCTATTTTTTTAGAAAAACAAACCAGCCTGTTGGGACATTTGCTTTACAAATGATACCAGTCATCTGAATTTCTAATTATGGAACTTCTGCCAAGTTTAGACTCTTTGCCAAGGATGATTTAACTATTCAGAGTGTCAAACTGACCTTGTGCTTGGAGGTGGGGTAGGGAGCAGGCTAATTGCTTGAATATCATTTTCTCATATTCCAAAATGTTGGGAAGATTAAGCTGTATATTTGACCACATTTCTTCAACACTGTAGTTAAAATCTACACTCTATATAGTTGCACTATTGGAATTGTGTGTGCTGGAGTTTTCACATATTCAATCAAACAAATACTTTTAAGAAAGGTTATAGAAAACAATGGGGAAAGTGGAGATACGTGGATTAGAGCCCCAGAGTAGACAAAATTAAATGTGATGGTTATTAAATCACCCATGCTTATTTGCACGTTTTTACCACCCTGAAAAATATTAGATTTTAGGGAATGAAATATTGCCTGAGCCATGAGTCTACAATTCCGGATGCATTCAAAAATAAGGTCATAAGTCCTTCTAAACATAAGTAAGCACAAATAATTAGTTTTAAATGTTTCCTGATGACTCTGCTATGAGACTAATATAGGCAAAATTATTACACAGCAATGGAACCAAACTTTGTATCATTAAAGTAATTACAAGTGTTATCTAATCGTAGTTGCCAGTAAGTCTCCCCCTTTGATACTAAATAGAATTGCACAATCATAGTTCTGGCTAAAGGGTTCTTGAAATATTGTAGAAATGGTGTGGTATTTTTAGTATTTGGATAATGCTTTCAAGAGGCTAAGTCGTGCTGAGTTCCGCAATGCACACTCTGAAGCCCTCTTTCTCAAAGCACAGAGGATGGAGCCTAAAGGAAAACTACTCTGCGGGAGGAGCAGTTGGTGGAAATGAACTTCATAAGACTTTCTCAGCTAGATCTTTTCACAAATCATACAGAAACAATCTCTCCATGTAGTCATGACATTTGCTGATTGTAATTGTTTTCCTATGGTTGAGGTCTCAGCTTATTGCATTATACCTTGATGATGGTTTCCTCACTGTTTCTAACCTTCCCAAGCCCATCAAAATCCCAGGGAGATGGTGGGACAAACTACCCACAGTAGCAACTGTGTCAGGTGAATAAAGTATTGATTAGCCTCAATTTAATTTATTTATGCATATCTTACCCAGAGAGGTTTAACCTCATTTACCAACTGGGACGGAAAAAAAATTTTACATATATTGGTCAAGCTTGCATAACTAATATAGCTTTAAATTTAGTCCTACCTCATTCAACAGCCCAGCTTTCCACTATGATAGTCTGTGCCCCTGTTCTGCACTTGTCCCAGTTACCCTGGTGATGGTTGTTATTTTCTTTCACTGTATTTTATTTACTTACTTCTGCAGTTATGAATTTAGAAGGGGTTGTAGAATCTATCACCAGAGATTTTTCTTAAAAAATATTTACTCAATTTTGTTATGAGGACAATTGGTGCTATATATGGTGGGGGGAAGGGAATGGAAGAGCAGAGACAGGGAAGGAGGGAGGGAGGTGTGGAGCCACGGTGTGTAACATACCTCTTGGGGATGGGACACTATTATTAGAGGGACTTTACTCAGCAAATGCAAGCAGTGTAACCTGGTTCTTTGTACCCTCAATGATTCCCCAACAATGAAAAAAAAGTTAATTTGGAAGAACGACTTGAATGTAGTCTCTTGTACAGAAGATAAATGTGAGACTATAGTTTGAGGAACTTCTAACAGTGCTTAGAAACCCAATTATTCCAAGTGAATTCTCTAAAGAATGGAAAAACAAACACCACATGTATTTACTATGAAATTGGAACTGATGAGCTAGCATATATGTGCATAGAGGGAGGTAAAATTTGGCGAAATCAAGCAGGGGGAGGGGTGTGAAGAGGGGGTGGGTGAAATCTTACCCAGTGGGTACAATGAACGTTATCTGGGTGGCAGGCACACTTATGACCCCAACTTGAGCTTTATTAAAGTGCTCTCTGGTAGACAAAAATATTTGTACCCTGTAATACTTCAAAATAAAAAAAAAATCACTATTGTATGCTATATTTATTTACTGGACAAATTAATTGTTCTCCTTAGGTTCTAAATGTGATTTTCAGGTGACCTTGATGAAAAAGTTTTAAAAAATAATTAGCTATGATATTTTTGAATAATGAAGAAGATCCAGCATCTGGATAGGACCTTAGAAGTTCTAGATTTACACTCCCTCTGAGCATTACAGTTTCGGCTGGCTTTTTTCTTTGTACCCTTCTTAATTTACATGTCTTAACACTTCTTTGTTTATTTTGGTGCTGAAAGAGTTTACACCTTATTGTTTTTACTGCTAAAAGTCATGTCTTTGAGTTGTCTTTTAGTTAGAGGATAAAATGATGCCTAGGAGAAAAACTATAAAAATGGTAAAGTTTATCCTTGGCACTGTCCTAAACTGCCTCACCCCATCCCCATTCTTGGCCCTTTTAATTTATTTCTATTACTAATGCCTAATGTTGTCATATTTCCCCATCTCCTATCCAGGGTAAAAGTTTTCAATAAACTCATTCATATTAAAGGATTACTAAATTAATAATATGCTTTCCAGAAATCTTTTTTTTAATCTTAAAAAGACAATGTAATGAAGGGACCAATGTTATTTCAAAGGTATAAACAGCTAATTGTAGTGGCTAAATACTGTGAGAGACAGAAGAGAGACAGAGTGAATCTGCAGTTTCCCTCCTTTTGGGAAAGTGCACTTTCCTCATTCAATGCCAGGGATGAACATGTGAGCCAGGTGGGCTAACTTGGGGTGTTTCATCTCCTTGGCAATAGAGATTAGCTCAAGGTTTCTGTGCTTAAGCCATCTAAGCCTAAAGTCCTTTTCTGGAATCAATACAGGGGCAAAGGAAGAGAATTGTTCTTTCTGCTAGGATTGCTAAAACAGATAAATATGACAATTGAACCACCTGGGTAGTCATTTCTGGTTCATAGAAGAAGCTCCTATGCAGTGGGAAAAAAAATAAAGTCAGGACATAGAGGGAAAAGCTGAGAGATGGGGAGAGCTCTGCCATCGTGATTTTTTCTTTCAAACCAATCTAACTATAACTGAAATTAGATTTAATTGTACTAATGCAAATGGTGTGTGTGTGTGTGTGTCTGTGGTGTACATATTATTCACATAATCTCTTCTTTATGTAGTACCTTGTTTCTCCCACTCAGTGCCAGAATGGGTGTGTGAGTCAGGATGGCTAGACTTTTCAGTTATGTAAACTGTAAGCCACCAATTTCCACCCTGTTTTGGGGGGACTTGGCTGTTAGAGTTTGAGCTAGGTTTATTTTAGCATTTTTGATAGTGCAATTACTAATGGCAAGCATCTTTTGATACTGCAATTACTATTTATGATAGTTTTAAGGGAGATATTTGGGGGTGGCCAATATTCCTGTTGCCTTTTTCCTATCCTGTGAATGTAGATTTAGTGCCGCTTTTGCACAATAATACTATGTTGACATGGTTGCTTGTGGTTGTTTTCAGGTGGGCAGGTGTGATGTGTTCTTCTCCACTGCTTGCTGATTGGAATAGGATTCCCTTCCCTTCTATTCCATTCAGTTTAGTGCAGTTTAATTCATCTGGACTAGGTGCTCAATAAGGCCCATTTTCCAGAAGCTCAGAAGTAAACTATTTAGACTCCACTTTGCAACCCAACAATTCTTCCACTTAGAGTGGCTTGGAAAGTATGCGCCACTATTTCAGATTTTATGTGGCAGTCTATATATCCTTTAGATTTATCTGTTAAACATTGATAAAAATCAATGACTCGCCTCTATTTTGACCTTGGATGAAACTCTGAATTCTTCCATAAGTGGGAAATAGGATTGATGATTACAAGCTGATACTTGACAAATCTACTGAAAGGAGAAAAGATATTTTTATTAATATTTCTAGTCTTGGGTGGTCATATGATTGGTTTTCAACATCATTGCCAACACCACAATTAAGGAAAGACCACAAACATGAGATGAAAGTATCAATCCTCTGCTTCTTGTTTTGACAGAATATTTATTTTAGGAGATTATATCTATATATTTATTTATATGTGTGTATGTAAACTCACACAGTTCTTTAAAACAAAACCTATAAATAGCTAAAAACCACCACCCTAGTTAAATATCACATGAATTCCAGTGGAAGAAAAGACCAAACTGGTGGGGCTGTTATAACTTTCTTTTACTGCTCACTTCCTTTTTTATTTTCTAATATGACTTTGTTTTTGGCTCCCAGATTGTTGACATTGAGTGTGACTAAGCCTTTGCCCTGCAGACTTTTCATTCTCCTAGGCACTGCCTTTTGCTTCCCATATGGGAGCTGGGGTCACCTTTCCACCTCCAGGCTGACACCCAGGTCACAGTAAAGGGTCCTGAGTGGGAGGCTCTGGCCTCTGTCCAGAGGTCATTGCAGCTGTCCTCCGCACACATCAATGTCCTGAGCTTGCCGGCTGGGGACTTTCTCCTACTTGCTTTAATGATGCTGTCTTAGATCAAACCAAACTATATGAAATCAACTAGTTGAAAAGTAAAAAATTCAGGCAGTCAAGCAGACCCGTGGAGAAGTTTGAAAGAAGGAGCAGCCATAGATGGCTAAGACGAGCAGGGACTTAATTTGGGGCCTGAAGGATGAGGCACATCATGGAGTTGAAGAGGGAGAAAAAATGCTATGAAAAAAATCATAAGATGATCCCTATTCCTCTCATAGTGGGGCAGTGCAGTGATATTAAAAAAATAAAGAAGTACAAGGTTTTAATAAAATGTTATAGAAGTGACTTGCTATTTCTGATTGAAGCTACACTATTCAGAGTGCTTTTCCACCGATATCCTTGCTCAGTGTTTTTGGTCAAGCAAAGTCACAAGCTATTAGATTTAATTTACAGGGCAGAGGTACTCTGATTATTGATGTACAATAAATTGTCTCCAAATTTTAGTGCCTTAAAACACCCACAGGTACTTACGATATCTAATGGTGTCTGTGGGACAGGAATAGAGAAAAAGGCGTGGCTGGTCTGCTGTGGCTCAGGGTCTGTCACTTGGCTGCTAGCAGATGTTGGCTGGAGCTGGGAGAGCAGTGATCAGGAGTGCTGAGGAAGCTGGAGGGTGGCCAGGCATTTATTTTCCATGACTTCCAGAGCTTCTCCATATAGTGTCCTCAGGGCCTGGTGGGCTTAGGACAGTCAGATGACAGATGTAGCTGCTGAGAAGTGACAAGAGTGTCCAGTAAAGCCAGAGCCTCCTCACCTGCCTTTTAGCACCTTGCCCTGGAAATCACCCAGCAGCACTACAGCTATGTGGTCACATTGCTTCCAGTCTCTAGGGGAAGGGACATACATCCCTGTCCATTTCTTCGTGTCAAAGTCCACTTGTAAGAAGAGAATTCATCCTTTTTGGCTATTGGAGCCTCCGGTGGGGGTTGGAGGTCCCCCTCCTTTCCTGTCATCCAGCCTGCAGCTGCCGAGGAGACACCTGTCCCTTGGTGTCTCCTTCACTTTACACTTAGGACTAAATGTGGAACTCCCATTTCCTATGCCTAGGTCAATTTCATGTGACTTTCCTAGGCCTCAATTCCATGAATGGACTGTGTTCGTTCATTGATACATTCATTCACTTTGCCCCCCGGCGGAAGGGACTGTGTTCATTCGTTTCCTGGCCAAGGAACCCATACACCTATATATATACCCTGAGGCTAAAAGCCTAAAGGGGGAGACGGGGAAGACTGGGAGAGAAACGGAGAGTGCTTTATCTCCCCACTTGAGTTCTCTCCCTCTACCAGGAGCTTTAGTGTCTTCTGTATTCTTTTCTGTAAATAAATTCTGTCTTACCACTGAGGGGGCGGGGAGAAAGAAAATGCCATGAAGGCTATGTTAAACAGTTTGATGAAAACATTTCAGATTGTATATGAAACCAGCACATTGTACCCCTTGATTGCACTAATATATGCAGGTGTGATTTAATAAAAAAAAAATAAAAAAAAGAAGAGAATTCATAATAGAAAATATTTATTGTGGCCATTTAGGAAAATGTAATTACCATGATCATTTTGTGCATATGCTTGATTAAGAACTCCGATTGAGGAATAAAAGCATAGTGGAAAAACCTTGAACCAGTAGTGCTTGTGTTATACAGGCTGCAATGTGCAGGTGATATGCACTCAAAAAGTCATAAGATTCACTGATACACTGTATAATCACACATATCCTAGTGACTCAATACTCCATGTCCCATCCCTATGCATGGCCACCAGCCCATAAAAGTACTACAACATTTGGAGGTTGGCCCGTTAAAAACAAAAAGCAAAAGTCATCTTCTAAACACCTTGTAGGGTTTTAACATTTTGTTTTTTTACTTATCCTTTGTTTGACTCAAAGCCCATTCTGGTAGTGGTTCACAGTAGTTTTCTTTAGACTGGGTTTAATTGTTTGAGAGATGTCTTTTGCTGATGAGATTGAGCAATCTAATCTGTAACCTGCATTCCTGAGACTTGGTTCATGTATTTCAAAACATAGCTAAGGGTTAAACAGACTTTTGAAATAGAGCAGCCTTTTTATTATTGTTGTTGTTATTATTATAATTTTAAACGTGAAGCATCATGTCCCCAAAATATTTTTGATGTCGTTGTATAAGAAAGGGCAATCCTCCTTGAAATTCTTAAACATGAGCCCAAAAATAATATTACTGGATACCATCTTCTCACCTAAGTGAGATTTTTTTCATTCCATAGTGCTATATTTTTTAACATAAATATTTTACTGTCTCTGATTTGGGTCTCTTTGTCTTATTTTCCATTTTGTTCATAGGTGAAACCTCATTAGAGAAAAATTGGCTACAACGGCATGTGAGTAACTTGCATTCACCCTATTTTTACAAGACACTTTGGACTGAACCACATTGCTCCTCTAAATGTTTCTCAACTATCCCAAATCGCTATAAAACTAAAGGCTATGTTTGCACATTTGCCTTGAGCTACCTCACTCCTTTTCCAGCAGGGTCCTTCTTCATCAGGGATTGTTGATGTTTTATCATGGGGACAGTCCATGTAATACAAACTGTTGTTTGCATTAAAGAAGCCAAAGAGACTTCACAGAAGGTTCATGGGATTGACCTTTACCTGTTGCCTTATCCCCTGTGTATAACACAGTTATAATTAAGTCTTTGGTCTTAATATTCAGAATCTAGACAGGAAACTAGAAATATGATTCGGAAGAATAGCTGATTGGTTTGAGTTCAACAATGGGGAGCTAGAAAACACAATTATCTAAAAAGTATGCTTTTTTAACTGTTGACAATTCCCAATGATCATGTAACATAAGCATTGTAAGTACCTTAAATAATTAACTTGTAATCCCTTTAGGTATTACCATACAGATGGCAAATGAGCTCAGGAAAAGATGTCCAGCCTCATTACCTCTTTGGAAAGCACAAATTAGAGCCACAAAATATCATCACATGCCTATCAATGGTTAAAATAAAAAATAGTAACAACACAAAATGCTGGCAGTGATGCAGAGAAATTAAATTGCTCACACATTGCTGGTGGGAATGAAAATAGTATAGCTTCTCTGGAAAACAGTTTGGCAATTTTCTTAAAAACTAAACATGCACTTACATACAATTTAACAATTGTACGTCTTGGGCATTTATCCCAGAGAAATGAAAACTTATGTTCACACAAAAATCTGTACATGAATGTTCATGGAAGCTTTATTCTTAATAGCCAAAAACTGGAAACAAGCCAAACATCCTTCAACAGGTGAATGGTTAAATAAGCGATGACACATCCATACTAGGAATGCAGTTCAGCAATAAAAACTATTGATACGGGCAAAAAGTTGGATCCATCTGAAGGGAGTTTTGCTGAGCTTTAAGAACCAATCTTAAAATGCTACGTTATATGACCTCATTTACACAACATTCTCGATATAGTAAAATTATAGGGATAAATATAGAGAAGAGACTTATGGCTGGCAAGGGTTAGAAATGAAGGAGGGAGGTGGAGGATCCTATAAAGGATTAACAGAAGGGATTCTCTGGGGATAGAACAACCTGTCTTGATATTCACAGAATAGATAGATGCATACACATATATACACATAAATAAGGGCGTAAAACTTATGAAATCTGAAAAAAGCATCCCTAGGTGATTCCATTGTCATTTTCCTGGCTTTGATATAGTCCTATCTATACTTTTTCAAGATGATGTTATTGAGGGAAACTCTTGAAAGGTATATGAGAACTCCTGTACTTTTCTTCCCTGCAACCCTCTGCAAATATATAATTACTTCAAAACAAAAAGTTAAAAGAACTGTGCACTGAACTTATTTTAAAGTCTAACCCTGTGTTGTTAATAAAGTGCATTTGTTCTTGCTGAGGGCAAGAAATAAGTGACTAAAATCAAAACAATGTATATGAAGAGCTAAGAGCAATGATAGAGTTAGTTGAAATTGTTTGGTAATTCACTCAGAAATTCACGTGTGGGTATGTTGGAGAATTTCTATACTTGCTTACATATTATGAGAGTGACAAGAAGAGTGGAACCAATTGTTGCCAAAGCACATTGCAAAACCCAAGGGCATGGGTCAGATTCCTATGGGTTCCATGGTTGTAGAAGCAGCTTCTTTGGATCTGAAGCCCAGAGAAGACAATGAGAACAAGAGAAAATGTGTAAACAGCAATAAATCTATTTGTACCCAAAAATATTTCAGTCAGTGTTTAAAAATTTCTCATTTTGTATCATTCGTGTTGGAATTCACTTAGGCCTCAAGTTGGGTGTTTTTAATGGAGGAAGAAAAGCAGCATGGGAACAAAGATTGAGAAGCTGTATACTGTTACTTTTTCCCACAAACAGATGAGCATATTTTGAAATCTTTTTGTCTCTTCAGAAATGATAGTTTTTATAAATCTTATGGGTATAAATATGGTATATGGATAAATATAGAGATATGCATATAGTATTTTGGATGGAGTCAAAGAAAATGTTATACCTTATCAAGAACTTTCAAATTAGTATGAAACTTGTACAATTTATTTTTTGAAAATCAATTTGTTTAAAATATAAATATTAATTATCACAGCAACACTATTTCTTTAACAAATTATGAAACATCTACTTAATAGGACACTGTACTGTAAGTGGAATATGTACTATCTCAATATATTATTATAGAAGATCTTTAGGAAGAATTGTTTAGCAAAAAATGCAGCATGGAGAAAAAATTTTTACATGCATTTGCTTTTTTTTTTTTTTTTTTTTTCTGTTACAGAGTCTCACTATGTCACCCTAGGTAGAGTGCTGTAGCGTCACAGCTCACAGCAATCTCAACTCCTGGGCTTAAGTGATTCTCTTGCCTCAGCCTCCCATGTAGCTGGGACTACAGGCACCTGTCACAATGCCCTGCTATTTTTTGGTTGCAGTTGTCATTGTTTAGCAGGTCCGAGCCGGGCTCAAACCTGCTAACCTCGGTATATGTGGCTAGCATCCTACTCACTGAGCTATGGACAGTGAACCCATTTGCTTATATTTTTAATAAAATGAAAGGAAAAATCTAAATATTAAAAAATGATTACTTAGAGGGGAGACAGGGAATGAGGATAACACAGGACTGAAAACTCATCTTCTCTTAATATACCTTCTTTGGTAGATTTAACACTAAAGTCATGTCCACATTTTAAATACATTAAAAGTAAAATTGCATTAAATGACAAAGCAATCCCTAGAAATTGAGTGAAAAATGAAACATAAAGAACCTAAATATGCATGCAGTTGGTTATATAACCTCATAGACAAATGTTCTCTAAATGACTTTCCGGTGAGGACTGATTTGATTTGTTGGTACTCAGAGAAGTATTTAATAGAGTGAGTCTGTCCTTGATTGTCTGACTTTCAGAAGGGAGGAGCTGATACTGGTCTGTTGGCTTGTGAAGTGTATTCTTTTTGATGAGTGACTGATGGACTGACTAAAGAGGCTAAAACCTGGTTCTGGTGGCTGTTTGTTTCCAGTGCAATAGAACAATGAATCTTTTCCTAAGTTTGTAAGAACTTCTAAGTTCTTAACCCTCAATTTTTCCCATGCCTACCAAATTTTATAGAAGATACATCATCTAAAAACAATAAATCTTGCATCTCTTGATGCTGAATACTAAGATAGAGCTCTCAAGACAGGGGAAAAATATAAGCCCCTATTAGGGTTGTAGGATGGGCCAAGATGTTACTCAACTTGGAAACCTTGACAAAATTGCTTTGTCCATTTTGTGGATTCCTCTCGTTTTGTTCCATCCACAATTATTGCCCGATTGTTTAGAAAGGTAGAATTTATTAGTGAATGTAGCAATGACAATGCTTAGCAAATTTCACTGGAATTACTCTTGGTAATAAATATTGATAGTTCTAGGGAGAAGTCACCAACTATTTTCAAGGATATTGTGAGAGTTATTTATGAACAAACATTTTCTCCCAACTTTGTATTTTATTTTTTTATCAGAGTAAAGAGGTAACCAAAGCACTTTTGAATAATTAAGATAGTCATTAAACTTGTCTCTCTCTTGCCTAATAACTTGTCCTGTGTGATATTTCCAAACAAGGAACAAGCAAATAGATTCTCAGGGAGAATCATAGGTACACAAACCCACAAAACTCAATTAAATCCACAAGTCAGCTCATGGCCCTAGTTACAATTCCTTACCTCTGTCTATATTTCCTCTCATCAGCTCAGTTTTATTCAAGATCTGCATAAGTCGGCTTTTCTGAGACTAGTTCCCTGTTCAGAATCAATTTGCTGAGCCCTAAGCCTAAGACAAAGCCTGGTGACTGAAACCCAGTTACCAATGGTCTTCCATGGTATTTCTGATTGCAGTTTTTACCTGGATATTCAGCCTCAGTTAGGACTAAGCCAAGACGTTGGGCACATCTGGGGTAGGTGGATAATGGACACCTCTTAAAATTGATTATTTAAATATTTTTAGCACATTAAAATAGGGAGGGCAGGGATGAAAAAAATATTGACCAGAGATTTTTATTTGTTGGCTGTTTATTTTTGTTCAAAATGACTCCCAACTTGAGCAGAAGCGAGGCTAAATGACATATTACTAGATAGAATAGAAGGTGTATTAATAGGCCTTCCTTTGACTGGTTAGATAAACTGAAACTCTTACAACTCTGTAAAGCTTAGTGTGAATGTTGATGGTATCCCAATGTTCACAACTTATCTACACCCTTTAGTTATTGCAGTCCTTAACCTCTCGGCCCTCGGACTGGTACTGATCTGTGGCCTGTTAGGAATGGCAGCACAGCAACAGGTGAGCAGCAATGAGCCAGTGATGCTTCATCTGTATTTGTAACCGTTTCCCATTGCTCACATCACCACTTGAGCTTTGCCTCCTGTCAGATCCCCCTCACCCCAACCATTTGTGCAAAAGTTGGCTTCCTTGAACGTGGTCCCTGGTGCCCAAAAGATTGGGGACTATTGTTCTAGCACACACCTCACCCTACACTTGTGCCCCTACTGCTCCCACCCAATAGTTAATCAAAGTTTAATCTTGTTTCCAAACATGACTTTATACAAGTGGCACTTATTATGATTGCCCAAAGTAATTTGTACGCAAACTGATAAAATACAGTAAAAAAAAACATAGAGAATTGTTTTAGTGAACGATGAATTGAATATTTCAGAAAAACTTGGTAACGATTAGGAGCTAAAGGATGGTGCCTATGGCTCAAGGAGTATGGTGCTGGCCCATATACTGGGGATGGTGGGTTCAAACCTAGCCCTGGATAGATAAATAAATAAATAAATAAATAAATACTGTTACAAAAGACTAGGGGCTAAGATATTTCTATCCAGTTGGCAAGGGTGAAACAAAGTCTGGGAAAGACATTTTTAAAAATCTTCAAAAATTCATACTGACATTGCTTTGCAATTGTCTTAAATTCTTTATCTACTTTAAAGAAAATGAAACATAAAAGTATGACCCATACAATATGAATGTGATATGTAGTTTACACAAGAAAGGATAAGCAGGGAAACAGATAATAGATCTATACTCAAATAAAAGGCTTTAGTCCCACTCCAAAGACTAGTTACATTATATGTTTTGGGTTAAATAAATTTTTAAATATAGAATTTTTAAAGATTTGCCACTTTAACTATTTTTTTTATTGTTGGGGATTCATTGAGGGTACAAGAAACCATGTTACACTGGTTGCATTTGTTGGGTAAAGTTCCTCTTACAATCGTGTTTTGCCCCCAAAAGGCATGGCACACATCAAGACCCCACCCCCCTCACTCCTTCCCTCTCTCTGTTCTTCCTTTCCCCACCCTCCCTCATTCTTTCTCTCTCTGCTCTCCCCTTCCCTCACCCCCACTGTGTGAATAATTGTCATTAATTGTCCTCATATCAAACTTGAGTACATGGAATTCATGCATCTTCATTCTTGTGATGCTTTACTAAGAATAATGTGTTCCACTTCCATCTAGGTTAATACAAAGGCTGTAAAGTCTTCATTTTTTTAATGGCTGAATAGTATTCCATAGTGTACATATACCATAGCTTGTTAATCCATTCCTGGATTGGTGGGCATGTAAGTTGTTTCCACATTTTGGCGATCGTAAATTGAGCTGCAATAAACAGTCTAGTGCAAGTGTCCTTATGATAAAAGGATTTTTTCCCTTCTGGGTAGATGCCTAGTAATGGGATTGCAGGATCAAATGGGAGGTCTAGCT
>CAUYON010167329.1:0-32475 GCA_963573935.1 Arctocebus calabarensis
GGCCTAAAGGAGGAGATGGGGAAAGACTGGGAGAGAAACGGAGAGAGCTTCTCTCTCCCCACTAGAATTTTCTCCCTCTAACAGGTGCCTTAATGTTTTCTGTATTCTTTTCTTTCTTTTCTGTGAATAAATTCTGTCTTACGAAAACAAAAACAAACAAACAAAAAAATGAACATCAGAAACCACAATTAAAAGCACAATACCAAGTATGGTAACTTAAAAGAAAAAAAAAGAAGGAAAGAAAGAAAATATACATAGGAGCTATATGCTGCAAAGTGAAATATACTGATAAAAGAAATTTAAAAAGACTTAAATAACTGCAGAGATGTATCTTATTCATGGATTGGTGGACTCAACATAATAAAAAATATAAATTCCCCCTAAATTGATCGATATATTGGTTTAATGCAATTCCTATCAAAATCCCAGGAAGGTTTTCAAAGACATAGGAAAGTTATTTTAAAATTCCTTTGTAAAGGCATGGGTCAAGAACAGCTAAAACACTCTTGACAAAGCAGAATAGTATGGGAGGAATTACTCTACAAGTGTTAAGTCTTACCATATAGATAGATAATCAAGATAGTGTGTTATTTACAAAGGAACAGACACATAGATCAATGGAATAGACAGAAAACAAACCAGAAATAGACCCTGCCAAATATGTAAAATTGATATTTTACAAAGAAGTAGAAGTGATTTGGTAAAGGAACAAGAAACTTTTCAACAAATGATGCAGAAGCAATTAGATGTTCATAGGTATAAAAAATGAAACTCTTAAACATCACATTCTATATTAGCATTAACTTGTTGCCTAAAATGGAGCATGGAGTTAAATATAAAATTTAAAACTATAAAATATCTAGAAAAAATATAGAAAAACTTTAAGATATAAAACTCAGAAAATAACTCTTAAAGTTGATACTCAACCCAACATATGATCCATAAAAAGAAAAATTGGCAAATTTGCCCCATAAAAATTAACATCTTTTCATTTACAAAAGACCCGATTAAGAAGATGAAAATATGAACTATAGAGTGGGAGAAAATATTTACGATTCATATATTTGACAAAATACTAACATTCAGAGTATGTGCTCTTATCTCATATGATATACAAAAATCAACTCAAACTAGATGAAAGACTTAAACTATAAAACAACAAAACGAAAACAGGTGAAAAACTACTGGGTGATGATTTTTTAGATTTGATCCCAAAAGTGCAGGCAACAAAAACAAAAATAGGTAAATGAGATTACATCAAAATGAAAACCCTCTACACAATAAAAGCAACATCAACAGAGTGAAGAGGCAGCACACCACACATCTGTTAAGGGGTTACTGTTTAAAATATATAAAGAACTGAAACTCTACAGAAGGAAAACAAATAATTTGATTGAAAACTGGCCAAGGAACCAGAATGGACATTTCTTAAAAGAAGACGTACAAATGGTCGTCAGAGATACGGAAAAACGCTCAACATCACTAATCACTAGGGAAATGCTAATTAAAACCAAAATGGAATATTACATCACACCTGCTAGAATGGCTATTATCAAAAGATCAAAAATAACAAGTGCTGATGAGGAGAGGGAGAAATGGGAACCCTCCTATGCTGTAGGTGGGAATGTAAATTAGCATAGTCATTACAGAGAACTGAAAAGCAATTCCTCAAGGAACTAAAAATTGAATTACCACATGATTTAGTAAACCCACTTCTGGATATTTACCCAAAATATTTGAAATCAAATATGTCAAAGAGATGTCTGCACTTCCATGTTCAATTCAGCTCTGTGCACAATAGCCAAGTTGTGGAATCAATCTAAGCGTCCATATGTAAATCAATGGATAAAGAAAAGGTAGTATATATCCATAATAAAATACTAGTCAGCCTTAAAAAAGAAATTCTGTCATTTGTGACAATGTGAATGGAGTTGTAGAATATTATGCTGAGTAAGTAAGCCAGACACGTAAAGACAAATACTGAATGTTTTTACATACATGTGAAATCTAAAACAATTGAACTCATAGAAGCAGATAGTTGAATGGTGGTTAGCAGATCCCGAGGGTAGGAGGAGCAAAGAGGTGATGGTCAAAGAGTTCAAAGCCTCAGTTAGACAGAAGTAAATTTTTGTTTGTTTTTGAGATCTATTGCACAATGTGGTGAATATAATAATAATGATGTATTGCACATTTTAAAATTATGAAGTGAATAAATTTCAAATGTTCTTATCACAAAAGTAGGAAGTATTTGAGGATATATTAATTAGCTTGATTTAATTATCCATTTAATGGATATATTAATTATTAATTAATTACAATATATTAATTAAAAAGGATATACTAATTAGCTTGATTTAATTGTTCCACATTGCATCAATAAATCACAATTTCCCCATGTACTCCATAAATATATACAATTATAGTTTATAAATTCACAATAATTTTTTAAAAAAACGACTGATGATAATTAGAGGAAAGTGAAATAACAGTTATGATTGAAGATATTTTATTAAGGTTTCTTTACTTAGGAATGATAATGGCATTGCCACCATAGAGGAGAATGTCTTTTCCTTAGGAGATATACACCAAAATATTTAGAGATGAGAGTCTTCATGCTTACAAAATACTTTCTGCTGGTTTAGCAGACCAAAATAAAAAGTGTATATGCTGAGACAGATAAAGAAACAGAGAGAAGTCGGTAGGTTAACAATTATAAGTCCAGAAAAAGACAGTTAGTGTTACATTATTTCAACATTTCTGTAGGTTGGAACATTTTAAAACTAGAGAGGCTCGGGAAAAAGTATGAATTTAAAAATACTATTGTAGTAGAAATAAAATAGGTATTATTTATCTATGTGGTATTTTACTTTGTTATAAATTATTATACTCATTGAAAATTTTCTAATTACAATAATAAAGCAGACCCATGTAAGAAAACTTACATGCCTTTTACACAAAATGACTTTACAGCCAGCCAGTATTTGTGCATCGATATTTGGATACACTCATAGTGTAGAAGTCCAGTATGGGTTAACTTTAGATTCTACATATTGCTGTAGGCTTAAAATATCTCATCAAAATAAGACAGATTTGTAGATGCCCAACTTAATAAAAATATAGATATCTCAAAAACAATTGAGAATGTATATAAGCATATAATTAAAGTCACATTAAGTAAAATGTTTTTAAAAAGATCAATCTTAAGAAAAATTCCACCAAGGGCCTAACCCAAAAAGTCTGTGACACTTTCTTTCTTTTCTTTTTTTTTTTTTGAGACAGTCTCACTATGTCACCCTTGGTAGAGTGCTCTGGCGTCACAGCTCACAGCCACTTCAAACTCTTATTCTTAAGTGACTCTCGTCTCAGCCTCCCAAGTAACTGGGACAATAGGCACAGCCACAACACCTGGCTATTATTTTTTTGTTGTTGTTGTAATTGCTATTGTTGTTTGGCAGGCCCGAGCTGGGTTTGAACTCACCAGCACCGGTGTATGTGGCTGGCGCACTACCCACTGAGCTGCAGATGCCGAGCCCCATGACACTTTCTTAAACCACAAACTTGTGTGGAATATTCCCTTTCACAGGCCAAGGAAAACGCTGGTGAATGTAAGATTCACTGAACCTGGGGGGAAATGGCAGTGCTCCACGTTAGATCAGACTTCTCGGTTTCCACCAATTCCAGCACCCGGCTGGGCAACAGAAATATCAAAGGAGATTATTAAATATACAGAATGTTGGAGGATGTGGAAAATTTCAGTTTCCACCAATTCCTGCACCTGGCTGGGCAACAGAAATATCAAAGGAGGTTATTAAATATACAGAATGTTCTACTCCACACCTGTTGCCTCAGATTCCATGGGATCATTCCCAGGAATATAACTATCTTTTAAGTTCTTCTCAGTAATTCCAAATCACAGCTGAGTATAGAGTTCCTTGAACAAATTACCATCACAAGACTGAAACAGTTGCCCTTGAAAGAATTGCTTTCAGTATGCCTAAAATATTTCATTAAAAATGCAGTTCTTTATAGGCTAATGAAATAATAAGAACAAATGTATTGCATTTAAAATTGAATAACTGCTTGTGAATTATGTTTTTACAACTTGGAGGCTACTGAATGCAGGACAAATTATTTTATCTATTTCTCAAGGCTCCTTTGTAATAGGGGAGACTGCCATGAGATAATAAAGTCTGTGAGGTAAGAAGCCAGCAATTGTACTTGTGCTTGTGAGAGGTAGTCATTTCAAGACCTTTATATTGAGAGAACTTGTGCCAATCAACGTATGACTAAGCACAATAGGTAGGCAAAATGCTGTGATACATAAGGGATCAAAATTTAAGTCTGCTTGTAGAATTTGATATAGATAAATGGAAAGTGTGTGTTGTCTTTCTTATTGCTTTCACTTGGAGGTAAAAAGAATATTCTGGAATTGCTGCATAAGTTTGAAGTAAAATCCCCTAAGATCTAAACATGTTACACAGTGTGCTAATAGCTACTCTTTTATGATTTACTTACAGTGAGTCCTCAATGGATGAGGACACAGCAGTGATTCAGAGTCCACTTCCCAAATTTTCCTGTTCAAGCTAACAACTAGGGGGTCTTGCACTGAGCTTTACTATATAGACCTTAAATTTTCACCTTTTAAAAATGTCTAAACAGCAACAGCGTGGATATACTTTAAAAGATTTTAGCAAAGTATAAAGCAGTGTCTTACACTTTAAGGAAATATTCTAAATTGTAGCCTGAATACTACTGGTTTAAATATTAAAGCCATGTATCTTTTAACAGTTCTTCAAAGTTATAGCCTATGTTACTATCCCAAACTCCTATATTTTAAGAGTTTTAAGGGAATTTGGATGCAATTAGCACATAGGCGTGCACAAATGTTGAATAAAACGAGTCACATTCCCTACATTTTCCTGCATTTATTAAAGAGGCATCAAACTGCTAAAAGTTCAAAATTAGTTTGGAGTAAATTCAGGTTTCAGAGGAGAATAACAATGTGTATATAAATAACAGATTTGCTCTATTTTGTAATAGGCACACACTTTGAACAATCAACTTTAAATGAGAATTAAGTGTTAACACATGCACTTTATTCGAATAAGTTGCTCACTAAATTAAAAAAATTAATGCATGCTTAAAGGATCGGTGGCAAGAGAAAGAATTATTTAATCTTTTAAATAGTGTGTAAAAGCCTTTTTATACAACCAACAGTTCTCAGTTCAATTAAATACAGAAGTGAAATCCCCTGTCGTGTGGAGTGATTTTTTTATCCCTCTCTCCACTGCAGTCTTTGGGAAGTCATACACATTCTCGTCCAGGTGCGCTCTGGTTTATGTGGCTCATCTTAGCAGATGCCTTGCCAATCATAAATTAAAGGAAGACTTTATTGCCTCTCATTTTTCTGACGTTATTAGGCTTGTCACAGGACTGGTTGCAGCATTTTATGAGACCTACTAAATCCCTCTTGGTGTTTTGTTACATGTAACTCTATTTCCTTGCCATCGATAACTTATTAAAACACACACACCCATGTGCAAACACACAACTTTATGGTTAGAGCAAAAATTTCAGGGCCTATAGTTAGAGAGCTGGTTTATAGTACTGCACTGAAGGCTGAAGGCAAAAAATCTGACTATCTTTGATCATGTCAAAATTGCTAGTTGGAAGCCAATTGTCTCTATAAAAATGGGAATAATTCAATCTTATATATTATTCTCTTTCCTTTAAAGTTTAATAAATGTCAACATTTGTAATTCTTAGAAGGTTTTCACTTCTATTATTAGATATATTGGTGTCTATAAAAAGAACAAAGAGAATGATTTTCCTTTGAGAGACTAGCATTCAAAAGAGTGGCAGAAGATAGTCTGCTTTAGTCTGTATCCAAGAAAAATGACACGGAACAAGATTTGTGTCAACCTTTAACTTGCTTTATGCACGTTCTCATTTGAGGATCAAAGTGCTTTTATGACACTTGGGATATGAATTCTTAAGTGGACTCAGGAGGATCAAAAGAATCTAAATCCAGTCAATTCAGAATTATTCTCTTGTGAGATCTCCAAGCTAGCTACTTCCTCAATACTTTATCCCATCTCTTCTACTTCTTTGCTTTCTTTACTATTACTCTTTTTCCTTTGTTAAATGGTTCATGAAAACAGAAACTCATCAAGGTCTTCTTCTGGGGTCTGTGAGTACATCATGATTTGTACTGAAATTCACTGAGGACCTTCCACAATTCCTTCCTTAGGAAGGGGTTATTTATTCATGTCTTCTCTGCATTACCTAAAGGGGCGTCAATAACAGTGTTCTTTTCTTGTTGAGAAATTCATTCTCAAGGATGGTATTAGAATTTTCCAGACAAATGGAAATAGAATCAATAGGATAGACATATATATGTAAAAAATAAGATGTACATGTGTGGGCAAAAAATAAGAGATATATGTGTGTGTATATATGTGTAAAGAGTTTTATACATATAAAGAAGAAGTTGTTGTTAGAAACTGGCTCATATGATTACAGAGACTGAGATGTCCCCAAATCTGCAGTTGTCATGCTAATATCCAGGAGCTGATGGCACCCTTCTAGTCTGAGTTCTAAGACCTGTAAACCAGGAAACTGATGGTATTAAGTTAAAGTCCGAGTCCTAAAGCAAAAGACCAATATCTCAACTCAAAGGCCGGCAGGTGGAGAAAGAGAATACTCTCTCATTCAGCATTTTTGTTCAATCCAGGACTTCGACAGCTTAGATGAAGCCCATCGCCTTGAGGAGGGCAATCTGCTTTACTCAGTTTATCCGTTCAAACATTAATCTCATTAAAAAACACTCTCACAGATGCACTCAGAATGATAGTTGACCAAATATCTGGGTGCGCTGTGGCCTAGTTAAGTTGATATATAAAATTGATGAGCATAGTGAGTATACATTGTAGTAGAGGCAATTGGTGTGTGAGGTCACAGGTTTCTGGATCCCATATATTGGAATTTAAATACTTGAAAATCAAATCTCTTCACTACTTACTAGCTATAAAACATTGCTCAAATTAACTATCAAAATCTTAGTTTCTCAATTTATTTTTCATTTTTTTATGAATTAATTAATTTATTTATTTGAGACAGAGTCTCACTACATCACCCACAGTAGAGTGCTATGATGTCATAGCTCACAGTAACCTCCAACTCTTGGACTTAAGCAATTCTCTTGACTCAGCCTCCCAAGTAGCTGGGACAACAGGTGCCCACCACAATGCCTGGCTATTTTTGTTGTTGTTGCTGTTGCAGTTGCCATTGTTGTTTAGCTGGCCCGGGCTAGGT
The DNA here is from genome assembly GCA_963573935.1 of Arctocebus calabarensis. Taxonomy (NCBI): domain Eukaryota; kingdom Metazoa; phylum Chordata; class Mammalia; order Primates; family Lorisidae; genus Arctocebus; species Arctocebus calabarensis. Next base: position 7,315 of record CAUYON010167329.1, read on the forward strand.
TCAAACCTGACAGCCTTTGGAGTATTTGGCCAGCACCCTACTCATTGAGCTACAGGCACTGCCCAGTTTCTGAATTCATTAATGGAGCTAATGCCTGGAAGACTTTACTGATGATTAAATAAGATAATGTTTGGAAAGCACTTAGCAGAAAACCTGCCTTTATCTGCTAGTATCAGCATCATATAATAGTTAAGGGATAAACAGAGATAAGTAGGAATCTTGCCCCTGACAATTTCATTTAGGACTTTGAGTGGATTACTTGAATTTTCCTACATTTTCATTTCCTCTCATGATGAACTGCCTCTTTTATAGGTATTATGTGACTGAAATGAAATAGTTCAAAGTGCTTATATAGTTTCCTGCTTGGTCAACATCAGTGTTTTTCCATTTTTGGTATTCATGAATAAAACTGCTAGGGACATTTGAGTATAAGTCCCTGTATAGACATATGTGCTCTTTTCTCTAGAGTAAATACTAAAAATTGGGTTTCTGGGTCAAATAGTAAATGTATAGTTAATGATTTAAATAACCAAACTGTTTCTTCAAGTAATTGTGAAATTTTTATTTTCAGCAGCAGTATCTGGGAGATCTAAGGGCTTAACATCCTTCACAAGACTTGGTGTGGTCAGTCTTTTAGAAATTAGTCATAAAAATGAGTAGGTAGGCTCGGCGCCTGTGGCTCAACGGGCTAAGGCGCCAGCCACGTACACCTGAGCTGGCGGGTTCGAATCCAGCCCCCGGGCCCGCCAAACAACAATGACGGTTGCAACCAAAAAATGGCCGGGCGTTGTGGCGGGCGCCTGTGATCCCAGCGACTTGGGAGGCAGAGGCAAGAGACTCGCTTGAGCCCAGGAATTGGAGGTTGCTGTGAGCTGTGATGCCACAGCACTCTATCCAGGGTGACAGCTTGAGGCTCTGTCTCAAAAAAAAAAAAAAATGAGTAGGTAGTGGCCAATGTTCAGAGTTTTAATCTGCATCTATCTAAAGACTAAGGATGCTGAGCCTTTTTAAATATGGCTATTTGTAATTTATATATATATATCTTTAAACTTTTGTCCAATATTTTTATCATGTGGTTTGACAGCTTGTTATAGAGTTACAAGAGTTCTTTATGTATTCTGTAAGCCCTTTATTAAAAATGTCTTGTAAATATTTTTTCACAGTGTGGCTTGCACTTATATTTTGCCAGCAATGTCTTTCAAAGAGCAAAATGTTTTAATTTTAGTAAGCTCCTACATTATCCAAGGTTTTATTTTATGGTTCATGCTTTTTGTGTCATATCTAAAAATCTTTGCTTAACCTATAGTAATTTTAAAAAGAAAAGTCTCATGGTTACACTTAACCATTTTTGTTTTCTTATTTTTCTAGAATTATCATCCACTTCTTATTAAATTTTATATATAAGGATCTAGACTCAATTTGTTCTATAGGTATATCCAATTATTTTAGCAACATTTTCAGACAGATTTTGTTTTCTTCAATGAAATTTCTCGGAAACTTTGTTGAAAATCAATTGACAAAATATGTATGTGTCTCATTTTGAACTTTCTATTCTGTGCCATTAATCAGCTATACTAATACCATATGTGAAGATTAATGTAGTTTTCTTTTCTTATAGTCTTGCTTAAGGTTTTTTATAGGCAAATTATATATCATGTATTGTGAAGTCTTTTATTCTTGACCCCTTTGACTTGGCATTATGCTTTTGAGGATAATCCATATGGTATATGTGATCATAGTTTTACCTTTTAGATTTCTGGATACAGCACAGAGTGTTTATTGGTTGTAGAATTTTTAGTTATCTCTCCCATCATCAAAATTTCCCTATAATAGTTGAAGGGATTGGAAGATAAAGAAACATATAAAATATATTTCATAATTACTAGAAATTATATTATAGGAAATACTCTCAGAAATCATTTACTAATGGAAAAAATAGTATTAGACATCAGTAAGAATCTGGTTTATTTGTATTGAGTTACATGACTCTATAGTGAATTCTGTCTTCAAGACACTGTGTTTTTAGTGAAAGTTTGATTAAAGAGAGAGGATAAAGAACATTTATAAACCATGATGATGATAATAATAGCAAAACTGACATTTTGACATTCTTTGATTATGCCAATCAAATGTTCCATGTGATATTATCTTCTTTCTGCCTGAAAAAATCCTTTAACATTTTTCGTAGTGCAGATCTGCTAGTGATGATGCCTTTTTGAATGAGAATGTCTTCACATAACTTTCATTTTTTAAGGATATATTAACTGTTCTAAAAACTCTAGATTAACAATCTTTTCCCCCCAGTTGTTTGAAGATGCCTCTCCATTATTTTCTGGCTTGCATAGTTTCTAATGAGAGGTCTTCCGTCATTCTTATCTTTGTCTTCGGCAATGTGTCTTTTTATCCTGGTTGCTTTAAGAAGTTTTTAACCACTTTTTTTTAGCAATTAGTCTCTTATGCATATTGATGTGGTGTTCTTCATGTTTACTCTCCTTTGGTTTGTGGAATTCTTGGATCTGTGGTTTTAGCTTTCATTAGATTTGAGAGTATTTTTACCATTTTTTTTTCTACTCACTTCTCTGCTTTGTTGTCTTCAATGGCATGTTTATTAGAAAGATTACTATTGCTGTATAGCTCCCTGAAGTCCTGTACCTTTTTTGTTCAGTCCTTTTTCTCAGTGCTTTACTTTGAATATTTCCTGTTGCTACACTTTGAAGTTCACTGATTTTTTTTTCTGTTTTGAGGGCTATGCTTCTGTTAATCACATCTGGTGTGATTTAAAAATTTCTAATATTAAACCATTCATTTCTAGAAGTTTGTGACAGTGTCTTTATACCCATGCCTCTCTTTTCATAGTAGTAATATTACTTTTTAAATCTTTAAACATATCCTTAAATTTATAACCGTATCAAGGTTCTTGGGCATAATTCCATCATCTCTATTGCCATAGAGGATTGCTTTGCATGTGTGGCAATTTCTTATTATTGAATATTATAGATTTTGTGTTGTCAGTGTTGGATTTTATTTTTTAAGCATGTATTATGGATTATTTTTTATTATCCCTTTGAAGCTTTCTTTTAAGTCACATTATTTCATACTTGAATCTGGGTCTAATTTTGTCTCACTACTAAGGTGTACCCCTTCAGAAAACTTTATCATTTCCTCTGTTTGTTAAATGGACTTTCTATTTTGACTGGTAGAAAAGCAAATATTCTCACCTTGTGTGAGCTCTGTAAATAATTCAATCTAATGTTTCCCAGTTGTTCTTTCCTTGAAAAATTTTGTTCCACACATGTGCAAATTAGTTCCCAGACAAAGACTCAAAGGGACCATGTATGCAAATCTCTAGAGCTCATTTTGTCTACAGTTTATGCAGACCTTTCTTATTCAAACTCACCTCTATACTTTTAGCCCAATGGGATTGCCAGATTTTGTTCATCTCCCCATGCTGTGTTCTAATAATTGCCTCTAGGCTATGAGGTGGACCAATAATAGTGGTTATCTCATTTGACTTCCTTTTCTCAGTCATGATAGTCTCATACTGCCTATTGTTTTTTGCCTAAAATCATTGTTTTATTTATTTCTCTCTGATTATATAGTCATTTACAGCTAAGAGTAATTCTGTTGCAATTAGTTCTTCATTGTCAATTATAAAAGTATTGTTGCAAGTAATTTTTATTGAGATAATTAAAATATAAAAGGTAAACATTTTTTCCATCTTGCTTCCACTTTCTTCCTCTTCTCTCCTCAGTGGCAATTACTGTCATGAGTGTGGTGTATAAAGGGAAGTATTTCAATTTTTTAGGAAGATAAGAAATAAAGGAATTTAGTTTGAAGGTCATTAGGTCTAGAATGTAATGTTCAACAAGAAGATTATATCAGTGTAAATTCAAAGAGTAGAGAGACAATATAGTAATTTGGAAGAGGAAAATTCAATAAAGGAATCATTGGCTAGGCATGATGACTCCTGCCTGTAATCCTATCACATTGGAAGGCTGAGATGGGAGCATCCCTTGAGTTTAGGGGTTTGAGACCAGCCTAAAAAAGAACAAGACCTGTCTTCACTAAACATAGAAAAGTTGGGGGTAGGGGGATAGTGGTGCATACCTGTAGTCCCAGATACCCTGGAGGCTGAAGCAGGAGGATTGCCTGAGCCCAGGAGTTTGAGGTGGCTCTGGGCCAGACTGAGGCCATGGCACTCTGAGGCAGCAGACTGAGATTCTGTCTCAATAATAATAATAATAACAACAACAACAATAAATAAGTAATAAATTAAAAAAATAATTATTTACTAATGGGGAGATGGAAGTAATAAGGAACTGGTTAGTAGAAAGTAAAAATAACTCCTAATAATGTAAGCATACAAGGGTGCTGGATATAAGGAGCAGAAATTGCTGAAACCTGACCTCTGGGGTTTGGCAGGCATTCTCCTTCTAGGACAGCCATAAAACCACAAGAAGCAGAGACGGAGGTGCTAGGGAAAGCCACTGGCCACTGGGCACCATTTATTGCAATGTTATAGTTGCTGAGACAGAGAAACTGCCCCCACCTTCCTGGGCTGGGTGAACAATCACCAGAACCAGGAAGCAAACCCCTGGTAGCTACAGTGTCTCTCTGGCGCCCTCTACTGACAAACCTTAACATTGTGCCAGTTGGAGAAGAAAGATACTCCAAGGGCCCAGATGCATTTCATAGGGCAGCCAAAAAGGATGAATTTGGAGCTGAGAGGCAATAAATAAATAACTGACACAAGAATGCAAATAAAGATTGTATTCATTATTAGAAGTCCATGTGTTTTTGATTTTTACTTAATATATTCTTGCCTAGCAAAATGATCCCCCCCTCCACAAAAAATATTCAGTGCCCTCTTCTAACTTGTTAGATCTGAAAGTGAATATGCCATTTAGAAGTGAGCCCCTGCATCTGAGACAATCACCTGCAGGAGAAGGCTAAACAAAGAGCCAAAGACAATATATGTAAAAAGCCTTGGTGACAAGCTGGGACCGTGCCCATCCTACTTAACTGACAGTACTGTGACTTGTGATTTTACTCCATGATGTTCCCTTGAACTAGGACTCCAGAATTGGGGAAAACATGAGCCAGATGGATTCATTAACATATAAATGATCAAATGGGGTCATTAACAATTTTGTCATATTTCCCATCTATAATCATTAGAGGAAGAAAGTGACAGTATTGTGTTTTGATATCTTGGAGACAGATGAGGAGAATCTGAGAAGGACTGATGCTCATTGCTTATTCCTGCAGCCCTTCCCACTCCAAAATAATGTGCCAGTAAGGCAGGAGACTCGATTGAGCCCAGGAATTGGAGGTTGCTGTGAGCTGTGATGCCACAGTACTCTATCCAGGGTGACAGCTGTCTCAAAAATAAATAAATAAATAAATAAATAAATAAATAAATAAATAAATACAAGACATTTACTGTAGTGTATTAATACTAAAACTTCTCTTGTAGTATTTCATTTAAAGATTTGTTCACTAGTAAAATTAAAATCCTATTGAAGCAATCCCATGAACTGAACATTTTAGTATTGCTTGAAGACTATGCTTTCACTATAGTTTCAGAAGCTGACTCAAAGTTGTTTTCTTCACTTAATTTATTTTTTGCTTGTAATATTATTTCAATAATATTCCTTAATATTGCTTACTGCTTCTCACAAGCCCTTGAGACACATTTTTCCTTATAACATCAATCTAAGAATTGGGCAGCAATGCTGGCTTTCTAGCAAACGAGGTCATTTCTAGAATGTGTTTCCTTCCACATTGCTTATACACCAATTTCATCATCTTCTCAGGACAATGATATGAATGTTTTTAGAGCAGAAAGCACACAAAAAAGTACTAACCACAGTATTTTTGTCACTTCTAAGCAAAGATCTGAAGCTCCCCGGCAATGCACAGGTTCAGAGGTAATAGGTGCTGTGAAAGTAGGCAGGCAGGCTCGTTTTTGAGGTCTTGAAGAGACAGTACTCAGAGTTCTCAAGTATATTCATAAAGTCTGTCCCAGGACTCTAGGCAGGTGGCCTGGAAAGCACAGAACTTACTGAATTTCATGTCTTATGAGCTAAGGATCCCCTAGTTCATCTGGTCAAACTGCTTGAATCTGACCAAATTATCCTTCCTTTCTAAGGCTGACCAATCTATTCTTTGAAACCTGAATTTTCTGGAAAATCCAGTATATCTTTCCTAATCCTCTTGTTTTTGCCTTGGAAAAACATACAGATTTCTCAATCCCAACCAGAGATTTTCATTTATTTCAGCGCTTCCCTATTTCTTTTACTACATCTTCTTCCATTTCCCCTTCGTGTCTCAACTACATGGTTTATATTCCTCACTGCCCAGTGCTTTCCACTCACTTCTAATTCAGTTTCTATAACTGCTGCTCTGTTGAAAGATTGCCTCAGCAATTTCTTGGTTTCTTTGAGTCATTTTTCTTTAATGTCAGTCTTGAGGGAGAGGTGGAGAAGTGGTTACTATGTCATTACATTGTTTTGCTTAATTGAATATTTTATACCACTTTTAGGCATGGTAGCGGAGCAAAAGGATTCCTTTCTTCCTTCCTTCCTTTCTTTCTTATTTTAAATAGGCTTGATGTCTTTTGATTAATAACCTGTCCTCAATTAGCACATAATATATACATTTATGAAAATTACAGCAGGTAAAAACATTATCTGAACTAAGAATTTAGCTGTTTGTCTTTTGAAAACCTCAGTTAAAATTGTTACATTTAATTTAGAAAAAAAATAGTATAAAATTATGTCAAATATTAAATCTTAATGGAACTGAGAAACAAATCCCTTTTTTAATAGAGATATAAAATATTAATTTAAATGTCAATGTTGACCTCCGTCAGTCTTCCGAGACCCTAGGAAGGGAATACGATGTACACATGACAAAATCTTCATGTCGATACAAATCCATGCTCTCTGAGAGCTGTTAAAGGAACATTACCCATCTCTGTGGACTCCCCATAGAATTCACCATAACAGCTGTTCCAAGCCTGTCCCACCCTCCTCAATATGCAGCAGGGGAATTATACAGTGAAGAGCTATTAACCTATGGAGCTTGTTTCATATTATTTCCACAGGTGAACTCCACGGTACATGTGCATGGGAAGGGGATATATAGAAAACTGCAAAAGAGAGAGAGAGGAGCCATTATAAGTTCCTTGTAGTTCAAGGACATCAATTTGTCCTTCTCTGGGAAACTATGGAAGGGTATTTAAACATGGTTTCCTTGAGGAGCTTAGAAAGGGGTATGCCCAATTTTGCACAGTAGTGATTACTAGCACCGCCCACCTTTATCTGGGCTCCTTCCAGTAAGTGAAGAAAAGTTGGTTGTGGGACACGTGAAGTAGTGATTTTAAAAGGAGAAGAATTCTGGAGACAAAACTTCCCAGAGAGAAAGGGGGCTAGGAATTTGACAGTGCCATGGAACCAGAGGTATCAGTAGCAGAGCTCCAACTAACAGGTGAAAGAAAGTATGGCATGACAGGCAGGGGTAAAAAAAAACTCCCAAAGATGGGAGAATAATTAAGTGACCCAGCTACCAAAGGAAAGTTTTTTGCAGATGTGAATCAGGAATACATAGCTCACTACAAAAATTTGAGACAGAACTTGTTATGGCTCATTATTTTATGTCCACAAAATAAAGCATCTTTTCTAATTCACCTTTCCAAGTTTCAACTTGCTTTGCTTATTAATGTTGCCGGGAGGGCTTCATTTGTTTCCATCTATGCGGATTTTACGTCTGATCTTTGTGAATCGCAAAACTTTCCTAAGGACCCATGTTTTGGGGTTTGGGGGTTCCAGTTCCCTGAACCGAGTTGACTTGGTTTAGTTACTTCTACTGAGTTAGAAAGTACAACCAAGGCATGGCGGTAATAGGCAGCAAAAATGAATGGAATGAGACAATAAAACGGAAGCAGCACGGGCTGCGTGAACAGAGAGCAGAAGTAACCTGCCCAAGTTTCATGCAACAAACAGAAATGTTATTTAAGAGCAAAGGGGAAGTTTAGAGCACTTCCAAAGAGAGCTGGAAGTGGATCCTCCTCAGGAAAGAAGAGAGAGGCGACCCAAAGGCCCAGAGGGGTATAAACACTCTGCATTTGAAATTGGTTGCAAGTCTTTCATTGGCCTCTCTGCACCTGCTGGCTTTATTGGCCTTTTCTGTTGGTCACTCATTATCTAGGTTGCCTCATACCCACATTCTTATGGACCTTCCAGACTGCCTGGTTCCCCAGCCGGGTTTTCCTCCCTCCCCCTTGAAGCCCCTTTCTTAGTGTCCCTTCCCAGCACGGTGTTGGTTATAAAACCAACCCTTGGAGTCGCCTCTTCTTTTATATGCTTCTAGATGTACACTCACATTTTCACTTATTTTAAAATGTTTGCAATATTATACAACTGGAAGTAAAAATCTACTTTATACTTCATTTCTGTTTAGAAAGAATTTGGGGAAAAGCAGGACTTAAAAAATTGGTCAAGTTCCCATGGTGTTTGTGATTACCAGTATAAATGAAGATATATTGAACACCAATTTGATGAGGCATTATGTGTTATTGAAACCAATGCGCTTTGGGTGCTTATGAAGTGCCACGCATTGTGTTCAGAAATCCTCTCGTTAGCTGGGCATGGTGGCTCACCTCTGTAATCCTGGCACTGTAGGAAGCCAAGGCAGGAGGATCTCTTGAGTTCAGGTATTTGAGAACAGACTGAGCAAGAGCAAGAACCCCCGTCTTTACTATAAATTAGAAAAAATTAGCAGAGGGTTGTGGCAGGGGCCTGTAGTCTTAACTATTCTGGAAGCTGAGGCAGGAGGATCTCTTCAACCCCGGAGTTTGAAGTTGCAATGAGTTAGGCTGACCCCACAGCATTCTAGTATTGGCAACAGAAAGAGACTCTGTACCGGCTCCCCCCACCCCAATCCTTTATTTATATGAAGCATCTTGTTTAATCCTCACACCATCCTGTGATATAAGATCATTACATAGAGAAGGAAACAGACTTAGAAATGTTAAGTAACATGCCTAAGATTACATAGTTAATATGCAATAGCCAGTGGCTAAAAACAAGCTTTCCTTCTATTGAGCATGAGCTAGGAAAACATGATTTCCTAGAGAGATTTAACATGAACCAATATAAAACTGGTCCATGACTGACTTCTTAGCTTTCACCAACTATGGGAGTGGCAGATGGTGTGAGTTGTCGCTTCGTAGAGGCAGGGTGCCAAACTCAGTGTTGAAGGCTAAGGAAAGTTTCCCAGAGGACATCATAGTCTATAATTAAAAGGCTGCAGGATCAACAGGAGCTAGCCAATTGGAGAGAAAGCTCATGCACGCTTCAGAAAGAAAAGGCAACAAAACCAGAGGCGCACCTACGAGGATGCAAAAGAATATGGCTTGTTTATGGCTAGAGTTTGGAGTGAATGAGGCAACAGATGAAACTAGAGACATACCATGGTGCAATCCAAGCGGGCCTTGCCTGCCATTTTGAAGAATGAGTGAAAAGGGGAAATGTGGTGTGAATACCACACTCCTCTAGGGGGTTTTAACCTCCTGTTCCCCAAGGGCTATGCTTCAGAGTATGGATATATTTGCACATAGGAAAATTTATTTATTTATTTATTTATTTGAGACAGAGTCTAACTTTGTCTCTCGGTAGAGTGCTATGGCATCATAGCTCACAGCAACCTCAACCTCCTGGGCTCAAGTGATTCTCTTGCCTCAGCCTATCAAGCAGCTGGGACTACAGGCACCTTTCACAGGGCCCAGATGTTTTTGGAGATAGGGTCTTGCTCTTGCTTAGGCTGGTCTCTAATCCATGAGCTCAGATCATCTACCGCCTCAGCCTCCCAGAGTGCTAGGATTTCAGGTCTGAGCCACCGTTCCCGGCCCACATAGGAAAATTTTGAAATATTTTGGAAGTCTTTGAGAGATAATGGGAAATAAGATAATTACTTCATAACTAAGGATCGGTAAATTCACCATTTAAAAATGCGGCACCTGTGGCTCAAGGAGTAGGGTGCCGGCCCCATATGCTGGAGGTGGTGGGTTCAAACCCAGCCCTGGCCAAAAACTGAAAAAAAAAAAATAAATAAAAAATAAAAATAAAAATGAAACAGACGTATTGTGAAAATGAGATAGACTGCTCTTGGCCTAAGCTGACTCAGTGCCAAATATAAAAGGAAAAAAACAAATACTTTTGGACCATTAGAATGGAACAAATTCTAGAATAGATTATTCATGAGATATTTTTGTGGGCACCTCAAAACAGATTGACATAGTAGGATCGTGAGATAGTATTTAATATTTTTAAAACGTAATGAATGTCTTCTGTGTGCAAAGTACTGTACTGGATTTGAAGGAAAAGAATACAAAAGGGCAATGATAATAGTTACCATTGATTGTGTACTTGCTAGACGCCTGGCAGGCTTCCAGATCTTTGTTTCTTCATATAGTTCTTCCAATTAAATGAAATTAATTTCTATAATGTTCATTTTATAATCTGACACATGGAGTGCAACTCTCCCACGTTCACACGCCTTGTAAATACACAGGCTGGATGTTTTTTGTCAACATGCCAGTTCTACTACTTTTGACTAAGGCTAGGAGCTATGCCTCTCTCTCTGTACATATGCAGAGTGGATATGCAGTTGTGTGCAGTTTGCTTTGTTAAACTGTTTTAAATTGCACCTGAACTTTATGCCCACCCTGTATATATTTTAATCTTTATGCATCCAGATGGTTTCAGGATAGAAACAGCGATTAGTACCACGCACACGAGATTTAGGATATAAAAGGAAAAGCCACCCTCTTGGTGAGGTCACATCAATCTGATTTAGGGGCTTTCTCTAGAAAGGTAACTTCACGGAACTCAAGTACACATTACTAGAACCCATTTTAGGGCAAGGAGAACTGGTTTCCATGTTTCTCTTGAGCTGAGTCTTTCTAGACACTCTAGTGTTTCATCCTAGTGTTGCCAGTCTCTCTGACTTTCAATAATAACCTTCAGTTTCTTACCCATTCATATAAGGCTTAGATCAGTTAAGTTTTGCTCCAAAACACAACACCTCAAAATTTAAACAAATACCATTTTATTTAGTTTGCAATTCTTCAGGGCGGCTCAGTAGGTCATCCGGGCTGGGCCAGCATGGCTGACGTCTTTTGGAGTCCCTTATGCATCTATGGTCAACGTGTGAACTGGCTGGTAACTCAGTGTTAGCTGGTCACACACCCACGTGCGACAGTTAAAAGTCTCTTCATCAAGGTCTCTGTCTGAGTCCTCTTCCACAACAGAGTAGTGAAGTTTTGTCATAAGGCAGTAGTAGGGTTGCAAACAGCAATAGGAGAGGGATGCTTCAAACGTGTACTTGAGTCTCATTTGACATTGTACCAATGGTCAAAGTAAGTTACAAGGCCAAGCCCAGGCTCACTAGAGGAGAGTGTATCCAAGAGCATGATACAGTAATAAGAGGAATTTGTGGCCTTGTTATAATTGGCACAAGTCCAGATTCCCATATTATAGCCATTATTTTTTTTTTATTTATAATGACTCTATTTTCCTTACTGAATATAGACTGTTACAGAATTAATAGTTGAATCAAGGCAGACTAGCTTAAGAGCTGGCACAAATCTTGATCATGATGTTTTACTTCTCAATAAATGTGTCACCAGAGGGCTTATACTCTAGAAGAATATACTTTTTTAATTAATCTAAGAGCAGAATAAAATTAAAAACAGTTAAATGATTAGTTATACTGGCCCATGTAGTAAAAACATGGAAGAAGTATTGCTAATTTTGATGTGAATATGAGTTGGTTAAGGATGTATAATGAAAGAGATGTCGAATCCTGATCTTCTAACTCATCTTGCTGTGAGGCTGCCCATTAGAAGAGTTCATATGGTTTTGTCCCTGATATTTTATATATATATATATGTTCAAAGCAAAGATTTTTGTCTTTCCTCACTGTAATCTACATCCCAGATCCATATTTTGATTCACTGATTAATATATTCAACACATATTAATTGAGTGACTACCAAGCACTAGGTTACTTTCTAAGTGTGGAGATAGGGTAATAAATAAAAGAAATTTCTCCCCTAAAGGTGCTTGTATTCTAATGAATGAATAGAAAATGTAAATGTAAAAAGTAACAGGTCATATAATAGAATATTGAATTGAGATGAATACAAAGGAAAAAAAATAAACAAGGAGAATCTGCTGGTAAGGAGTGACAATTTAACCACGTTTAAAAATGGTTCTTCAACATTCTCTTCATTCTCATCCATTTTACTTGCCATCCATATTCTAAACTCCAACTAATTTGGAATTTCCAGCATTTCAACTAATTTCTTTCAGTGGGGGAGGGAGGGTTTGTTGTGATCCCCTGGGAGTGTCAGACTAGTTTGGTTTCTCACATTGTCAGAGTTCTTTTGCTAAAGTTTTCACACCTGAAACCTCCTCTCTCAGTTCAGGGCAATTAGGTTTATGGTACCTGCTCTCTTTTGCTGGGAACTCTCCTATCTAGTGAGAAGGAGAAGTTCTAAGAGGGAATGTTTGTTTTCTATTCCAGAAGATGGTTTTTCGGGAAGAGGGTTGGATGTACTGATACTATGTAATGTAGTCGTTCCACATTGTCCCTTTTCCCTGTGGTTATCACAGTCTAAGCCAGAGCTGGGGTCTTCATGTGGAGGGCTGCATTGGCCCCAAGGTCACTGTTGAAAGCTCATGTGGTGAGGATGTGTAGACCTCCTTGGTGGCAGGATGTGGTGACCTCCTTGGTGGCAGGAATTATGGGAGAGGTCCACGGTGGACCATGGACCACAGGTGTGACATTACATCATGCCACAGGGGTGTGTTCCACAATTTGGCCCACAAGGCCAGTGGAAGTGGGTTGCCAGAAGGCTGGGTACCCCACCCCATGCACATCCTGCTGAAACTGTCACCATGGGACCTCTGAACAGCATTGGCACCTGCTCAATTGGAATTGCCTGTTGCTAAGGGGCTGGGTACTCAGCTCCCAATCAGGTGAGCTGGCATCTGACAGCACCAGCTCACCTGCTCCCTCCCAGCCCTGCAGGGCTGCTTCCAGTCTGCTACCTTGCGTCCACATCCCAAATATGTATTTATATATGGATAGAGTATTTGCAGATAAACTGTAAGATCAAGTAGTATTTGCTGATGAGATGTATACATTTTAGCCACCACCTTGGAAAAAAATTTCGCATTGTCTTTTAAGTTGAAGATTCATATACCTTGTGTCTTATAACTTAGTTTGTATGAAGTTATAAAGTTTATAACCTGGAGAAATTATCTCATCTATATATCAACACATATGTAAAAAACAATGGGGTTACCTTTGTTCATATGAACAACAAAATGAAAATTGTTTGAGAACAGAAGAATGAATAAATTAAATATATTCATATGAAGAAATGTTATACAACAATCATAGATATTGATGAAACTTAGAGAAATGTAAAAAAAAGATTGTATGATTATCACTTCTATTTATAATAAATTAGCTCATTCAGGCCAGAAATGTCGTTTAAGATAAAACAAAATCTATATGAAGTATTGATGTGCTCCTGAAGTTACTAGGATTTGAGGGGAAAAGATTCTGGATAGAACAGAAGTATAGTGAGGTGAATACAATATTCTTCATGCTATTTGTCATGTGCTAGTATTTGGAGGAGGAAAAGAGACTGAGAAGCTGAGCAGATCCCAGTTGCTCTGAGGCAGTAAAGCATGCAGAGCATTCAGTATTTTCAATGTGCTGGGGAGGCAAATATTGGAGTAATGATCTGCCAAACCAGTCAGCAGGAGAAGCTCAGAATCTAAAGGAAAAGAAGGTGCATATCAGTGAGACTGACATCACAATGGTTTTCCCTCAGGGCATTTCTTGAATGTTAGCTAAACAATGTGAAAGGCTAGGAAGCTAAGGAGAAACTTGCCAAAAAGCAAAGTAGTTTTAAGAAGTTTCACATTGTTAAGGAGGTAAAAACTACAGTTCATGATATGCCATGGAGGGTACACACTAAACACATTAAACTCTTGTTTGGAATCCTGAAGAGGTTTACTTCAGAAATAAGAGTAAATCAATGGTAGAGAGACCTTGAAAAGATGATATTTCAGCCCAAGATTAGCTCAGTCTCTGATTGAATTTGAGTATCTGCCACCCTCTGAGTGACAAAAGGTAGAGTGAGTCTTCTATAGAGGAAAGTCCTAACATCACTACAGAATCGCTACAACATTTTATCTTCAATATGTGGCATTTAATAAAACATTGTCACTCATGCCAAATGTATTAGTCAGCTATATTCACCATTAGGCTGCATAAGGAGCAACCATAAAAATCATAGAATATAACCATGAACTTTTATTTTTTTATTGCATGTCTACAAGGTGTCTGGGTGATCTTGCTTAATGCTGTGTATGTGCAGGTCATCTGGGAGAGTTCTGCTTTAGGTTGCATATCTGTACGTGAGCAGAGGTCAGTCTGCTCTACCTATTTTATTCTGCGATTTAAGCTAAGTGGGCAACAATTACCCAAACTTTGTTCTTCTTTGGTAATGAGAGAAACGTAAGCGAGCAAAATCAACTATGCAGACACATTTCAAGATTTTTCCCATATCACCTCCACTAAACGCCCAACACCAAAGTCACCTGGCAAAGCCCAAAAGTGATGGAGTTGGCAAGTATTCTCCTCTATTGTTGTGCCTAAATCGTGAGATCCCTTCCCCAAATCACCCATTAACCAAGTCTGATGCAAAAGCAAGAGCCAAAAAAATTTATTGGTTAACCAAGGCTTTCCGCTCCTGACAAGTCCGGATAGCAGAAAAGCCTTGTCCACCGGGGAAGAGCAGTTTTAAGGGTACAGAAAGGAACAAAGGGAGGGGGTGTTGGGTGTGAACTGCTGGGGAGAGCTGATAGGGAGCATAAGGGCCTGGGGAAATATTTACTACCAGGATGGCCTGGGGAAATATTTACTACCTGGGATGGCCTGTGTTAGGCACCCTTATCGCTTGGGGTGGACATACTGGAGCTGCAGGTGGGGGAGGAAGCAGGCTGCATATCACTTTTGGTGTTCGGGTATAAATTGAGTCTTTGGTATGCAGCCATAAATTAACCTTTGATGTGTAGTTGCGAGAGGCTGTGGGGCAAGGTAGAATTAGTGAAGGGCTGTGGAACAAAATGGATTAGTTTTAACAAAATGGAGTCAGCTTGGTTCTTTCACTATCAGTGAGGCTCTGGGAACTATGTGGAAAACTAATACCACTACAAGGCACGGGTGGGAGAGAGGGCAGAATTGGGCCAGGATTCCACCTGTCATAGTTTATTGTCTTCATCACAATTACATTGTTGCTCCCACATGCAAAACACCTTTATACACATGTCAAGCTCAGAAATCTTTCTAATTATATCATCAAGTATATCTAGATGTGTTTAGTCAAGAATCCAAGATTTTATATCATTTAAAAAGATCAAGAAATTGCTTGGATTAGACTTAGAAAATGGAGAAGAAAAACCGTATGATCTTCTCAAAAATTGTGATAAAGCAATTGGTAAGATGTGATACACCCATATAATAAAAACTTTTAGTGAACTAGGAGTAGATAGAAACCTTCTAAATCTGATAAAAGCTACAAAAGCCCACAGCAAAGACCATATGGAATGGTAAAAATTTTAAAGCTCTTCCTTTGGGATCATAACTAGGACAAAAATGATTGTTCTTCCTACTTGAATCATCATTGTACTAGTGATCTGAGCTGGTGAGATAAATCAAGGAGAAAAGTCATATAGAGGGTAGAAAAGAGAGATAGAACATTGACAATATTCACACATTACACACTTGGAAAAATCCAGAAGTCTGAAATCTGCAAACTATTACATTAGCAAGAATGTTGAATGGTTGGTCAATATAAAATAATTTAATTCTATGTAGCAGATACATAAAAAGAAATGATAAAATGAAACAAGATATCCTGTCAATAACATGAAATACTTCAAATATCCAGAAACAGATCAGTATATATAAAACCTCTATGCAGATATTATTGAGAGAAGTTAAAGACCTAAATAAATAAGGAAATGTATACATGTATAGATTGGACAACTCTGTATTGCTAAAATATCCATTTTCCCCAAGTTGATCTGTAGATTCAACATAGTTTTCAGATTATAGCAGCTAGTGTTCATGTGTGTAAATTGGCAGACGTTTTCTAAAATTACATGAAAATGCAAATTATTTAAAAGGAGACAAGTCAATCCTAAGAGGAAGACAATTTCAGTATAGAGAAAGAGCACTGGTATGGCATTGAAGTAAAGTCACCCCTCCTAAAGCAAATGAAGTCTGGCCCTTCATTTCACCTGGCTCTTGTATCCTGACTTCACTACTCATAAGCGAGTGATGGAACCATTCAGGGTACAGTTGAGATACCAGTTAGAACAGAGGTCCTTGTAAGGATGAGGTGCCATCCCTCAGGATGAGGTGCATATCCTAAATCAACTTACATGATGTGATGCTGTGCCTTTAATAGGTAGACTGGGCCCAGTTTCCAGGGAATAACAGTAAGTGTGACCCCCGTCTACCATTATTTCCAGTGACCTACCTGTGGGATTGTGAACTCCTTGTTTCCAAAGCTCTAGATCAGTGATTTTTAACCGGTGTCCCGTGAGAGGATCTTGGATGTACTGCAAAAATTTTAAAAGATCACTAATTAAATTATTTTCAAAAGAAGTTCAAAGCACAGTAAGTCTATTCTTTTTTTTATACTTTTAAAAAAATCAACATAATTTAAGCATGCCACAGAAGTTTAATTATAGGTTCAAGTGTGCTGTGAGATAGAAAAGTTGAAAAACACCGCTCTAGGCTCTGTGACCTAAAGGGCATTCCCAGTGAACTTATAGTTTTGGCTGCTATTTGATCACTTTGAACTCGTCATGCTGTGGAGATTCAGAGCAAGGAAAGGCATCAATAAATTGTTGGGGCTCCCAAATCATGAGGAAGATGTAGGACTGTTGTTCTTTGTAGGGTCAGAGAAGACTGTGTTTGTACTCAGTGATTTACTATAGAGTCTCTTGGTATTTCCCTGCTGAATTTGACCAGTAAATGCACAAATGAAGTGGCTTTGGCCTGAGCAAGGCACAGTAACCAGGAACACAGGTGTAACCTCAAGACTATTTTTCCTTCTAGTAACTTTCCTCTTATAAGTTTCAGTAAAGGATGCAAACCATCCTTGGGTTTGCAAGGACTGGGAAACTGGGACTGGGAAACTGGTTGCAGAAAGCTTGATCATATGATAGGAAGCAAGAGGAATTAAGCAACAAAAGTCAAGCTATACTGTGTCTGATATTATGCCACCCAGATGTGCTCTTCTGAACCACCTACTACCAGCTTCAGAGAAGATAAGTTGTTGATGGTTTATAGCAGTGAACTACTCTGGATTTTCTTAATCCAAAGAAGAAAAAAATCTTTCATTTTCCTCATCTTGCTCAAGACTCCTCTTCAGGGCATTTCCCCTTGTCCAATTTGGGACAACTCTAAAGGATCAATCCAGGGCTTAGCCCATGAGATAAGCTATGCACTGTATTTCATTTTACCCAATCCTGCTTTATTCACTTCCCAATAGGTTTGGTCCCAATTATTCTGTCCAATAAACCATGTACATTTTTATCTTAGCCTTTTTTTCCAGGGTTCCTGCCCTAAGGCAGGTTTTCTATTTGGTTTAATGTACACACACCTAAGGCTAGCCTATCAGCACCCCGAGTGCAAGGGCAATCTCATTTCCTGCTTAATATTGGCATGTGGCTTAGAACTTTGCTCAATGTCAAGTTGAATTATTGACTAAATAATGAATTATCCTTCCTTTTAGACTGTCATCTTCTTGAGAGCAAGACTATACTATGACTGTGTCTAAATTTTTTGTCTGTTCCTATATATTCTATAATAACCTTTCAGAGGAGTCGCTACAAAAATTTGCCTTGTTATTTGAAAAGAAGAAGTAGACGGGTCATGGTGGCTCATGCCCATAATCCTAGCTCTCTGGGTGGCCACAGTGGGCAGATTGCTTGAGATCAGGAGTTCCAGACCAGCCTGAGCAAAGTGAGACCTTGTTTCTACAGAAAATTGAAAAAGTAACTAGATGTGATGGCAGTTGCCTATAGTCCCAGCTACTCAAGAGGCTGAGCCAGGAGGATCACTTGAGCCCAGGAGTTTGAGTTGCTATGAGCTGGGCTGACACCATTGCACCCTATCTCAGACAACAGAGTGAGGCTCTATCACCAAAAAAAAAAAAAAAGAAGAAGAAAGGAAAAAAAGGAATTAGTTATTATATAGCCAAAGCTGAGTTAATCTATTCATTTATGTTGAAAGTGCTTTCTTTGTTTGTCTGATAGCATTCACCTGTTCTTTTGTCTTCTGGAACTCCAAGTCAGGACCCTTGATCTGCTGACCCTCAGGGACGATGGACAATAACCTGATGTGTTTTCCATTCTCTTGTTTTAAAATATTTTGACATAGGTGCAAAGAAATTGCCCAACTCATGTTAAGAGATACCAAACATTAAATGGATAGATTTTCAGAAGAGGTAATGATACATAATGATGGAAATTAGTTCTTCCCAGAGTCATCACTCACTACCTTTGAGCTCTCCGGTGTCAGAAGTTCTAAATTAGTGTTGTACTTCTGTAGCAATGTGACAAGGACAGTTTCAGAGAAACATCAGGGAGCCCTGATTCTATTAACTGTAATCACCGCAGTGTTTCTGCTCACCGATACAACACATTTTCCATGTAGTAATAAATGCTGAAGCACATTTCATTAATTTGTAATTTCCCCTAAACAGCAATGTGTTTAGCTGCAGATCAGCATGTGACTTTACCAAAGAAATAGATGCAAGAGAAGTACAATGAAACAAATGACTCCGCCATCTCCTGGGAAGGTTGCTCTTTGCTGGGAGGTGCTTTGGACAAAGTTTACGGTTATTAGCCCAGTTAAAGATCATCTCCACTGAGGGTTCCAGATTCCCATGGGAAATCCTTCTGGAAACTGAGGCCAGGCCTTGCTGCATTCTGCCCAAAGTTGCCAGCCAGCTGTGGTTTCCCTCTGGAGGCACTGTGCAGCCAAACTGTCTAAGATTAAGTTAGGAACTTGAAATTTTAATCACCGCCTTGATAGCACTTTGCAATATGTCTTTGTGCAGGTCACTTACTGTTTCTGGTGCTTTAGCAATTTCTCAGCTGCAACTGGGAGCGAAGGAACAGGAGCATCGAACTATGACTATTTTGACAATTCATTTCAGCAAAACACTTCCGTGTCTGCTGATCAGTAAGGTGGCATAGGAGAAACTCAGCAGAGTTTCCTATGGAATAAACACAGTTCTCTCCGCACTATTATGGGTAGAGGAATTAGTCCAAGACCAAGAGAGATGATTTGAACTGCTTTTGACATGGGATTGTGATTTTACTATTATTGGCTGCCCCCACCAAATATGTACTCACAATTTAATGTTACAGGCTCATTTAGAAGTTAGAGATGCATCATTAGATGTTTCTGTTTAGCACCTGCATGCATGAGGTGCTTACACCACACGTAAGGGAATTAAGGGAGGTCTATAGCTCTTAGAAGCTTTCAGCACTGTGTGAAAATAAGTGAGCCTTTTGCTAGATATTTCCATTTGCTTCTCCGGATCCATTCTCTCGTCTTCCTTGCCTCTGTGAGGCTGGCCTGTGCAGATAACCTCAACTGCTTCTCTTTCTTCTGGTTTCCTCTCGGTTCAGGGAGCTCTCAAGGAGATCAGATAAAGGAGGGGAATGAGGGCAGGTTCCCTCTCTGGACAGTCTCCTTTGAGCTAGCCGTGAGCCTCGACTGGAGTTTCTGCTCTTAATAACGTGGTCTTTCTGGATGTCTCTTCTTCCAGGTTCTAGTAATTACTCCCTCTTTCAACCATTCAAACCAAACTACACTGAAAATTCTTTATACATTTTTAGGCTCTGCCTACACCAGACATGTCTGTTTTAGCAGACATCCGACTACTACCTTGGTCTGGTGCGCCATCTGCTCCCTGCTCGAACCCTGGCTGATATTCATCCATCTCGCCCCCTCCTTGCATCAAGCTTTGCCTTTCTGGATTTTCCCTCTAATCTGGTTACTCCCCCATGTTGCACTTACATCTCTGTCATCTGGAAATTCATGTGGAATCTCATGTCACAAGTGCATTCAGTAGAAATATCATTCAAGCCCCAGATGCGTGGCAAATACATAGTTTAAATTTTCTAGTAGCCATGATATTTAAAGTCAAATGTAAAATTAATTTTATTAAGAAATTTCATAGAACACGATATATGAGTACTATGCTAAATTCTTTACAAATATTATCTCAAGCAAATTTTACACTAACCTTACAAAGTTTCTCCGAGGCATCACAGGATTGAGAAAGGTTCATTCCATTATTTATTTGGTGATCAGTAAATATTTGTTGAGTGCTACTGTGTAATGGCCACTATTTTGAGATCTGTGATACTCAGTGAGTCAACCCACGCATTCATGGTGCTTATATTGCAGTGGGGGGAAGAATCGATAGAAAACAAGCTAAATAACTAAAATATGTGGCATATTAAAGAATGGAAAGTGCTTAGACCAAAAAATAAAGCAAGAGAGGATATGGAAAGAGTATGGTAAAAATTGGAATCACTCACATGTTAGTCAGGACACCCACGGTGAAGGAGACTTTGGAGTAATCCCCTGAAAATACTAGCCGTGTGGATAACTGGAGGGAAAATGAAGCAAGTAAACAATTCAAAGCAGGAAGTATAAAGGTCCTGAGGAAAGAATGTGCTGGAGGTGTTTGAAGAATCTTGATAAATCCAGTGTGGCTGGAATAAGTCAGCCTAGCAAAGAGTGAGATCAAGAAATAAGGAGAGCAGGAGTCAGGCGTGCCCATTGCATGTGGCTTATTAGGTCATAGTAAGGACTTTTGTTTTTACTCTGAGTGAAATGGGAAGTCATAGGGTGACACCTGTGGCTCAAAGGAGTAGAGTGCCAGCCCCATATGCCGGAGGTGGCAGGTTCAAAGCCAGCCTAGGCCAAAAAAAAAAAAAAAAAAGGGAAGTCATTAAAATTTTTGAGCAGAGTCATGGTTTGACTTCAGCTTTTTGAAAAACACCCCAGTGGCTGGAGAACAGATGTAGAGTTAGCAAAGAAAAAGGCAGAGGGGTAGTGAAAATTCAGATAAACCAATGGGTGGAGGGGGTTGGACTTGGGGTGGAAAGATCCTGGTGGGGATAATAAAAGATCAGTTATGGATTAATTTAAAGGATGTGGGAGAAGAGGAACAGTGAAGGTGACTTTTAAAAAAATTGTCCTGGCTACACTGCTAATAAACTGGACAGCTAGGATTTAAATCCAAATCTGCCTGATTCCAAACCTTAGGTTCTTAATTTTGACTATTTAGCACTTATTGTTTTTTTTTTCTCTCAGCTTGAGATTTCTGGTTTGCCCCTAACAAATAAATTGCAATATGGTCTGATGGCAATTATGAAGTTTATGTACATTACACAGCCTAAATTCTAAAAATAAAAGGTTTTGTATTCTGAGAAAACACATTTTAAGAAAAGAAAAACTGTGTTAGATGTGTAACACTCCAGTCATGTTTGACTTGTGCCATTATAAGGTGCTCTCTGTGACTCAGGTTTATCTTTTGTTATTGGTATATATTGAGTATTACAATTTTAATACAGTTTTTTCTTTCTTAAAATGTATGCACTTTTTCTTTTGTCCAGGGCCGGGTTTGAACTTGCCACCACTGGTATATGGACCCAGCACCCTACTCCTTTGAGCCACAAGTGCCACCCTAGTTTAATGACATTTTAATTGAACATAGAATGGTGATTCAAAATTGATATACTATATATACACAGGGAATTTGGGCTTAAGTATCATCTAGTTACTAGATGCATTACACTATTAATTTTAAGATGTTTCAATTACTTCTCAGTGTAAAGGTGCTATCATTGTAGTGATGTGGCTATCATTAAATGAAACAATGGTTTGAGAAGCACATTAATGTAATGTCAAATTTTTACAGGTGTTATTATGGAAAATTTTACTCAGTGAAAAGTGACAGAAAGGTGTTTGTCCTGATAAACATTCTGCAATTGTGAAAATGCATAAATGACAATTTATTTTTGAACTATTATGAGCAAGCCTTTAAAAGATATGCAGCCTTGTCAGCAGCAGGCTTTTATCATCTATACATCACTTGATTTTCTTTTAATTCTGTACCATTCTAGATTCATATAGAAATGTGTCTTTCAAAAAAATTGCATGTTACATGACAATAAGTCAACTTAGATCCAGTTTCTCAATTGGATAGCCACGTTAACTGGTTGACAGCTGATTAGTCTCTCAAATCCAAAAGGTCTAGCAATATTTGGCAGCAAGCAATGGAAGCATCCTGGGTTGGTGCAAAAAGCAAAAGAAGGCTTTCAGATTTTTTTTTTTAAATCATCGCTGTGAACATTAATGTAATCATAGGGTACAATGTGCTGCTTTTATATAAATTTGAAATATTTTCTTCAAACTGGGTAACATAGCCTTCATGGTATTTTCTTAGTTATTGTGTTCAAACATTTATTTTCTACTCCTAGTAAATTTCGCATGTACCCTGGTAAGCGTGCTTTCAAATTTCAACAGATTGGTAGTCTGTTAACTGTCGCTCGTATGGCAGTAATGACCTGGAGAAAAGGGAAAGCGGGTACTGCTGCCAGGATGAGGAAAAGCAAAAACAATGCAAAGTATTGATATGGAGCTGATCATTCTGGGGAAACAGTTCCAGAAGTCTTGGAGGAAGTTATTTTACCTAGATGTTGTCATTTTTTGTAGACTCTCTTTTACCCAGCCGCAGTATAATCAGAACCAAAGAATAATTTCCAATGCTGCACAGTGTAGGGGTCTAAATCTCGTGCTGTGGATCAAAAAGCTGGATTAAAATGGAGGATGATCACAATTGCATGGATTTCTCTCTGATGAAACTTAAATACTGACAGTTCTGCTTTTTGTTTGTTTGTTTGTTTTTTGAGATAGAGTCTGACCAGGTCACCCTCCATAGAGTGCCTTGGCATCATAGCTCACAGCAACCTCAAATTCCTGGGCTGAAGAGATTCTCTTGCCCCAGCCTCCTGATTAGCTGGGACTACAAGCGCCCACCACAACACCTGGCTTATTTTTTAGCAGAGACAGAGTCTCACTCTTGCTCAGTCTGGTCTCAAACTTGTAAGCTCAAACAATCTATCCACCTTGGCATCTCAGATTGCTGGGATGATAGGTGTTAGCCATAGCACCCTGCCCAGTTCTTTAAAAAAAAAACAAAACTGATGGATTCATTTCTTTATTTTACACTTGTTAGAGTCCATGATGTGACAGACAATACATTTAGCTTTAAATTTCCAAGACTAATTTCTTTTTTTCCGTTCTGTGTCACCTTTTAAAAATATTAAAAATTAAAATTATAACTAATAATTTTAGATATTCAATATGTACAATGTGATGCTTTGGTGTACTGAAAAAGGTAGGACAATTAAGTTTGGAACTCATTCTAGAAAACATGCTACACACCTCATTGCTGAATACCACTGTGGTCACCAAAGGGGAGAATTCGAAGGTGATGGTAGTGATATTCAGCAATGGGGTATGTAGCACTTTTTCTAGGCTGAGTTTACGAACTTAATTGTCCGACCGCATATGGATAACTTGCATAATGGTTACCATAATCAAAGCAATTAAAGTATCTAATTACCACCCATGCTGCATATTAGATTTCAAGAACTTATTCATCTTGTAATTGAAAGTTTGCACCCTCTGACCAACATCTGTCAGCCCTAATTTAATAATTTATATTTATGCAGCTAAAAACTCCTTCGAAGCATTGAATTGAAATTGTGTAATTGTATAGTATGCATTTAACCTATTAATGCATGAAGACAAGACCACACAAAGAAAATGCATCTGGAACGTGTATTGGCTGTTTTTATTTTTTTCAATGATTATTCTCTTTGGGGCTAAGATATCAGTATTAATTGAAGAAATGCAAATTTATGCCACCATGAGAGTTTATGAGACATTCACTAAACTAAGTTAAAAACAAAGGATTAATAATATAGAGGAGGGTGAAGGAGAGGATGTAGAACAACCATTAACAGGAATCTCACATACCGATGGTGGCAGGATAAATAGGAACAACAGCGTTGGAAGTCACTTGGCAAAATCAACTAAAATGAAACATGTGAACGCTACAAACCACACATAAGTATGTGCATATGTCCATCAAGAGATATATACAAGAATGTTTATAGGGCTTGTTATTCATCATAGACCCTCCCAAAGGAAAAGAAAACAAATCTATACCAAGAGGAGGCTAGATGAATAAATTGGGGTGTATTCATACAACAGAATACTACACCACACTGAAATAGCACAAACCACTCCCACACACATTTATTTGAGTAATTCTATTCATAAACAGTATATTAACTGTTTATGAATATAAAGGGAAACTAGATGCAGATCATCCATTCTGTATGTTTTCATTTTATGAATCACAACAGTAAACTAAGTTGATAGAAGACAGAGAGTGGCTATTTGGGGGAGATTACAAATTGAAAGGAAGCACAGGAACTTTCTGGGTTGCTATAAATTTCCTATAACTTAGATCTGGAAGGTGATTACACTGGTGAATATCTGTATGAAATTGCCAATCTGTGCATTTAATATATGAAGAATTTCCCCTATGTAAGATAAATCAAGAAAAAAAGAGAAAAACTCCTTGCAAAAATAAATAATCCTTTTATTTTATTTTATTTTTTTTGAGACAGAGCCTCAAGCTGTCACCCTGGATAGAGTGCTGTGGCTTCACAGCTCACAGCAACCTCCAATTCCTGGGCTCAAGCGAGTCTCCTACCTCTGCTTCCCAAGTAGCTGGGACTACAGGCGCCCGCCACAACTCCCGGCCATTTTTTGGTTGCAGCCGTCATTTTTGTTTGGCAGGCCAGGCTGGATTCAAACCCGCCAGCTCAGGTGTACGTGGCTGGCGCCTTAGCCCGCTGAGCCACAGGCGCCGAGTCAATTTTTTTTTTTTTTTTTGGT